>CAUYPK010028859.1:0-33234 GCA_963574355.1 Loris lydekkerianus
TTGTTGGGTCTTTTCCTGGTTTGGGGATCAGGGTGATGTTTGCTTCATAGAATGTGTTGGGTAGTCTTCCTTCTTTTTCTACATTTTGGAACAGGTTGAGTAATATAGGTACTAGTTCCGCCTTAAAGGTTTGGTAGAATTCAGATGTGAAGCCATCTGGTCCCGGGCTTTTCTTTTTAGCGAGGTTTTGTATGGTTGATGCTATTTCAGGACTTGATATGGACCTGTTCAACATTTCCAATTGATTCTAAGTCATGGAAGGTGATGTGCTTCCAAGTATTGTTCAATTTCCTTCAGATTTTCATATTTCTGAGAAAGTTTCTTGTAATATTCATTAAGGATTTTTTGAATTTCTGAGGAGTCTGTTGTTTTGTTTTTGTCATTTCTGATTGATGAAATTAGAGATTTTACTCTTTTTTTTCTGGTTAGGTTAGTCAAAGGTTTATTTTTTTGGCCTTTTTGAAAAACCAACTTTTTGATTTATTTATCTGTTGTATAATACTTTTGTTTTCAATTTCATTTAATTCTGCTCTAATTTTGGTTATTTCTTTCCTTGTACTGGCTTTGGGGTTGGAATGTTCTTCCTTTTCCAGTTGCTTGAGATGTCCCATAAGTTGTTAACATTCTCTCTTTCCATTCTCTTGAGGAAGGCTTGCAGTGCTATAAATTTCCCTCTTAGGACTGCCTTTACGATATCCCAGAGGTTCTGACAATTCGTGTTTTCCCTGTCATTTTATTACAAAAATTTGGCCATTTTCTTCTTAATCTCATCTCTGACCCAGCTATCGTTCAGTTTAAGGTTATTTAACTTCCATGTTTTTGTATGAGTGTGCAGATTACTGTTGTTACTGAGTTCAACTTTTATTCCATGGTGGTCCGAGAAGGTGCAAGGAATAGTTTCTATTCTTTTAAATTTACTGAGGTTAGACTTGTGACCTAAGATGTGATCGATTTTGGAGTATGTTCTGTGGGCTGATGAGGAGTATGTGTATTCAGTTTTGTTGGGATGAAATGTTCTGTAGATATCTGTTAAATCCAAATGTTGGATGGTTAGGTTTAAATCTAAAATTTTTTTTTCAGCTTCTTATTGGAGGATCTATCTAACAAAGGAGTGTTGAAATCTCCGACTGTTATGGAGCTGGAGGAAATCAAGTTGCTCATGTCTGTTAGAGTTTCTCTTATAAATTGAGGTGCATTCTGGTTGGGTAATTGAAATCTCATCATATTGAGTACCCTTAACAAATATGAAGTGACCATTCTTATCTTCCTTACTTTTGTTGGTTTAAAGCCTATTATGTCTGCAAATAGAATTGCAACACCTGCTATTTTCTTATTACCATTTGCCTGAAATGTGGACGACCATCCTTTCATCCTGAGTCTATATTTATCTTTCAATGTAAGATCTGCTTCTTATGTGGCAAATATCTGGCCTGAGTTTTTGTATGCAGTCAGCCAATCTGTGCCTCTTTAGAGGACAGTTTAAGCCGTCCACATTAATGGAGAATATAGATAAGTCTGGTAAAATTCTCGGTATCAAGGTTTTTGAAAGTCCAGTGGACATTTGTAATCCTTTCTCCACTGTGCAAGTTGGACTTTGAGCAAAAGTTTCTGAGTGAGTTTACTTTTGTGGTATAGTATTGGGCTCATCATTATGGAGAATAGGTCTGAGAATATCCTGAAGAGCTGATTTGGTTATGACAAATTTCTTCAACATGTGAACGTCATTAAAGTATTTAATTTCTCCATCATAAATGAAACTCAGTTTATTTGGATACAAGATCTGGGGTTGAAAGTTATTTTGTTTTAGCAGATTAAAAGTCAATGACAACCCTCTTTTGGCTTGAAATGTTTCAGCAGAGAGATCTGTAGTCATTCTAATATTCTTCCCTTTGTAGGTTATGATTTTCTTTCTTCTGGCTGCTTTCAGAATCTTCTCCTTCATATTAACTTTAGTGAAGTTAATTATTATGTGCCTGGGGGATGTCTCATTTGGGTTGAGTTGTGCTGAGGTTGTGAAAGTGTCTGCTATATGAATTTCAGAATGTTTTGGAATGTCTGGAAAATTCTCTTTCATAATTTCATGGAGAAGAGCCTCTGTGCCTTGCGAAGCCACCTTATCACTTTCAGGGATTCCAATAAGGCGGATGGTAGCCTTCTTCGAATTATCTCAGAGCTCTCTGAGAGACTGATCCCTTTTTGCTCTCCATTTCTCTTCCTCTTTGAGAATTTGGGAGCGTTCAAAAGCTTTGTCTTCAATGTCAGAACTTTTTTCCTCTGCTTGCTCCACTCTGTTACTGAGGGATTCTAGTGTACTTTTCATATCTTTTAGGACTGCAAATTCTTGCTTCAATGTGTCAAAACCTTTGGTGATTTTGTCTTTAAATTCGTTGACTTCTTGAGACAACTTTTTAATTTCTCCTCAAATTTTTAATTCCAACTTTTGAATTCCTCCTCGAATTTTTAATTCCAAATTTTACTCCATTCTATTAATCTTGTTTGCAATCCAAATTCTGAATTTGATTTCTGACATCTCGGCCATCTTGTTATGACTGGGATCTTCAGTTACATCTGCCATATCTTTCCTTGGGGTGTTGATCTACTCTGGTTATTCAGGTTAGCAGAGTTTTTCCGCTGATTCCACCCCATTATTGTTTGACACCGCTTGACTTTTACCCTGGAGCTTTTCCGAGGACCCGTATAGTGCTCGGGCCTGAGAAACTGGCCACCTATTTGGTGTGGTGGGGCTTAGTGGCTCTGTCTACTTTTCAGCTGGTCTCTGTCTGACCTTAGTGAAGCAGTTATTCTGGGTTGAAGTCTCAGCTGTGGGGAAATACCAGCAATTAAGTCACCCTGACCCGCACAGGCAACAATTGGAAAAGGAAAATCAAACATTCCTACAACCACACACCCAGGGCACCACTTGGATAGTCCTCAGGTGATTGACTCAGTTCAAAAGGTCTAAATCAGTTGTCTCCGTCAGCACCTGTCTCAGGTGGAAGAGTTTAAAAGGTCTCTGGCAACTGAATTGCAGGGGTCTGCTGACTATTCACATATGACTTGCTCTGGTGCTCCGTGTGGCCAGGATGAGCCACCCAGCAAAGAGATTAATCTTGGAAGGTTGATGTCTCCTTCCACACCTTGCTCCTCTGTCACACCCAGTCATTGATAACCCCACAGGTCTGTGACCCAGTTGCCTCCAAAGGGCAGATACTCCAGGGGTTTTCACCTGCCTGAATCACAAGGAAATCTATGTCTCCTCAGCCAAGCTGCTGCTCTCTGCCACTATCCGGCAGGGCGAAGTCAGGCTTGATGGAGGGTGTTCACTCAGTTTCAGCCCCGCCTCTGGTTGATGTTACTGACAGAACAGAACAACTTTGTGGAATTTGTTTCTTTCCCTGCTAAATTCCCCTGCAGAAGAGACAGCTGTTTTGACTTCACAGAACCTGCGCCTTAGGCTCTGTCTTTGCTCTTGTAGGCTCGTATTTGCAGCACAGTTAGATGTCAGTTCTAGCCTCCTATCCTCCTTTGTCTAGGCTGATGATCCCTTCAGGGTCGGTTCATATTAGGCTCAGTAAAGTGGTCGTCTGTGTCAGCCCCACCCTGGGATTCTGCCAGCACTCTGTGTGCATTTTCTAGTCCCCATGCTCCACCCAGGCTGGTACCGCCTCAGGCAAACCCTTTACTCATGGGGCCTGCATTTCCGTCCCAGATCTTTTCCACAGGTGGTTGCCAGCTGAGAAGATACCCAGCCTCCTCTTGTTGCCCAGAGAGACGGGGTGTGACTCCAGAATATCCAGGGGTGAGTTCTATGGCTGCCAAAAGCGGCTGCTCGTCTGAGCCTTGGGGCACCACTGCTCCTGTGTTGTTCCCTCTCAGCCGACTGTCCTCTCCTCACTCTCGTGCCGCACAATCAGCAGTGACCTGTAGCAGTCCAGGCCCTGTCCACACCTCTCGAGAAAGCATCCAAGAATCTAGACTCCTGGGGGACAAGCCTCCAGACCTCAGAGTGAGATTGGAGGGGAGTGCTGGGAGCTCAGAATTGTAGGTAGAGAATATATACAGTTTTATGCCTGGTAGGAGAGCACCATGGCACCCTAGCAGGGAAATAGGTCTAGTTTTTAGAGGATCTCTCCCATGGAGTATAATGTGAGGACTTTTGGGGTACTCCGGGCCATTCTCATGGGGGAGGGGACTCCCGTCTGCTTGGTGATGAATTTTGTACCTTGTGTTTGTATCCTTGGGGTCGCAGCTTGCCTCAGCAGGGTTGATGTGCATTCTTCAACCTTCCGTCTTGGCGCAGCTCTAATCCGCCATGTTATTTGCTAAATTTCTGTCCTTTAACTCTCCTTCTGGATAAGAGCCTCTGTGGAAAGCTGGCTTCAGTCAGCCATCTTTTCCTGCAAACTGTTTTTCATTTAACATTTAAGATTTCTAAGATGATGAAGAAAAATTAATGACACCATCTTTATCTCTTACTGAGGCAGTATTATTTTTAACATTGATGTACTGTCCCTTAAAAATGCACCACTTGTGAATTTTCTAACGCTTATGAGTATGTACTTAGCCAGTATATACTTAAAGAAAACAATATTCCAAATATATAGTCTTTATATTTGAATATTTCCAAGTCTTATTTAATTGTGATGGTCATTGTCTCTTTCTTCACTCTATGGTTTACAAGTTGCATTCACATGGCTTAGAAAAACTCAAAAGGATCTTTGGTGACAGTAATTATTAGAACATTTTGTTTTGATAAATGTTCATTTATGTTCATGTGTCTTTTAGATAAGGGCTTGGTCGATTTTTCAAGAGGGTTTGAATAAATTCATTTTTAAAAGGTATTCTTTTTAAAGATTACAGTTGACACTAATTGCTTCCCTTTGGGTGTATAATGAGGATGTTAACTATTGAATAGGTCCAAGAGATCATGTTTATTTTTTATGTTTTGTGGAGGTACCATCAAGGGAGATAGGCAGAAGTCTTATTGGTCCTACTCATGTCACACTTACTGATTGAAGAGTCCTCTCCACAATTTTCAAGTTTGTGCCTTTCCCAGTCATTCTATTTATTATTGAACTAGCCTCATCAGGTATGCAACCATATGCTGAGTAAGGTAGAGAACAACTGCCGTTTTACTTGCAACCTTTAAAATCAAGGCTATGATATTTTATTTCATTATGTAACAGTATAGTTGTAAAATCGGAGTGGAGTTACGGAGGTGGGCCTTACCAAAAAAGCAGCTTTTAAAAATTACTGGAGTGTTTGCATTTGCCAGAGAGCTGCCTTCTTAACTTTCCACTTTATGTTTTAAAGAAATAAACATCTTTGTACTCTCAATGAATCCTCAACAATTAAAAAAACAAAAAAGAAAGAAATACACATAATGGAAGAATGGAAGGTTTAAAACAGATTAGCAGTTTGGCTAAGTGATGATGAATACATTTATTTCCATTCTTAATTTCTTTAGGGTGTAACTGTATCCTTCTCCATCCTCTCCATTCCCATTTATTTTAGATTTGTCTTTTCTTATTTTATTTAAGTTGCTGTTTTCTTAATAGGATAAATTGAAAATAAGCAATACTATTTGTTACTTGGTTGCTAACAAAGATTCCAGACATTTTAAAGTGTATTCTTGACCTGTATTTTATAGGAAATAAATTGTTGACTGGAGAATTAAGCATTTATGAAATAGACTGAAGAGTTTCCTCTCTCTGTTTTAATATTTATAAAGATATATTAAATTATCTCAGGATCTAGCTAAATTGAGATAGAAAAATTCTGTGGTTTTCCCTGGAAGAAATATGTGAAGACATAGTATGCGTATATTTTGGTAGAAACATAATAGAGGAAGCGCTATTTTGAGAAGAGCTAAATAATAGTTAATCATTCCATTATTATAAAATATATAATCGGGCAAGGGAACATCTAATTAGGAATAAAATTTTAGGAGGATTAAAATCTTTGTAGTATTTATTCACATGCGTAGCTATTTAGAATGTTCTCTCCTATTTACACCTACTCTTCAAGGGGACTTCTCTGTTCTTTTAGTTGGTTCTTCTATGTTCATTTCTTAAGTGGGTTTTATTTGTTCTTTTCCTCTGGAAGACATTCCATTTATTCATATTTCATGATCTTTTCATATATCTTATATATTCTTAAAGTCTTACCTATCTTTAGTCCTTTTTCAGTTCTATAGGTTTTATATGTTAAACATGGATGTGTAAACATTTCTTTACAATTAAATACACAAATACATACGTGCATGCATTTACACACATATACACATGTATACCACCCAGGGTATTTTTGTGTTTAAAATTGTCACTTCTTTTTTTGTAAGTTTTTTTATATGAGTTGTTCATCATTCCATTTCTTCCTTCATCATTTTTCACTTATTTTTTATGAAGCTTGGTCTCAGCCAGTTTGAATGTGGGCAATGAATTCATTTTAGCTAAATTTCTTGGCATATATTCTTATTTAGCATGTTTGCTTATTTTTATGTCCTAAAATGAACTAATAATTATTCTTAGTCAGCAATCAGTAAATTTATACACTGTTCCACATCAATTATTCTTGAAGGATGTAGTATTTTTATCTGCATATTATATGTGTGTACCATCAAAAGCAATATCTACTCTTTATGACGTAAGTTGAGGAGGAATAAAATGTTAGTCCTTTCAAAAAATTTAATTTCTCAGTATATTGTACCTGCTCATCCTTACTCTCATGGGGCATTGATTTTGTTTTCAGAAGCATCAAAATCATGGAATTCAGGCAATTTATTTTTTAAAATGTACCGTATATACTCGAGTATAAGCCGAGTTTTTTCGGCACAAAATTTGTGCCGAGTTCGGCACAAAACTCTAGTATATATGGTATTTATTTATTTATTTATTTATTTTTGAGTTCAGGCAACTTAACCAGTCACTAGGTTCTGTTCACAGAGTAATAGCTAACTGCAAACTCTCTTATTGTGAATAGCTTTATCCATAGAAGAATGAAAATAATGCTGGGTACTTGAGTAATCTGCCTAAAATCTTGGTGTGGGAAATTGACACAAGATTGAATTGAAGTTTAAGTAGTTAGTTGTTTTTAGGGAAAAAAGGACTGCCCATTTTGAAAATGGGGTAGATTATACTTTGAGCCCATTCAGACATTATTTTACATGTGTAGTTGAGGTGAGCAGGTTGGTATGAATTATGCTCTGCTAGAGAGAATAGGTTATAAACAGTTTCTGTGGCAAACTTCTTTACTCAGTACTTAATATAAGCTGTTTTAATTAGGTGGCCCATTTGGAGATGTTTTCTGAAGTTTTGACATAAAAGGGGTGAGGGGGGAGATTTGAGACTAAAGTGCTAGGAATAGTAACCTTCTCTAGTTATAACCACATTTTGTTTCACAGTCTCTTGGGAGCATACCGTGTGTACCCATCTCCTTAAATTTGCTGTCTTACTTTGTTCTGTTATTCAAAACTTTCTAAAAGGATTTATCATGACTAATGTTTTTTGAATCTTAAAGTTAAGTATATGGGTATATAAATTTGATATATTCCTGGAGAGCTATTTCATACATTACCATTTATTTTTTCACTTTTTGAAACTATTATTGACTGTTATTTTTTGGAGAGGCTGTCAATGAAAAAATCCATAGAAGATGAGAGACATGTTTCTTTCATGAATTTGTAAGTCCTTCATGCTCTTGTACCATGTCATCTTCTTTTTCACATCCGGTTTTACAAAATATTATATCTAGTAATTTGCCCAGATAATAGCGTGTCAAGGGTTAATGTGAAGGGGAATGGCTACCTCTGTCTATGACCCAAATAACGTGGTCTCAGTAGAGAGAAGCTGGCTATGATTTCACATAATGAGATTGGTAACAATACCAATTAATCCCTACAGGTACCATTTAATAATATTAAATTATGTTTGTAAAAATGGTTGACAGGTTTATCATTTAAAGATAATATTGTTATTCCTAGGTTAATGGTTCCCCAACCTATCAGACCTGTGTTCACTTGTTAGAGCAAATATTTTGTTATGCTTTTTTTAACCTATCCTGAAGTAAAATTGATATATATTGTATAAATTATCTTACACATAAGTCAAAAGTAATTGCACAGTAATACTTAAATAATATAAATAAGAAATAAGGAAAATAATTTAGAATAAAATGTGTTTCAATATAAATATTTAAGCTTACTACACTAGGAGGTGTAACGAGCCAGTTAAATGCTTTCAAATATGTAGAATCACCATAATTATGGCATTCGTTTTATTTTATTTCAAATTAATATTAGGGTACAAATTTTTAGGTTATATTGTTCTCACTTCCAAGGTAAAGTTGCAGTTGAACCCCTCACTCGGAGCGTGCTATACACCCTAACTTTGTGGATATTAGGTGAGATCCTGACGGTTGCCTTCCCTCCTTCTGCCACTTGCCCTCCCTTCTCTCTTCTGCCGTCTCCCTTGCTAGACTGTATTTGTGTTATACCATTTGTGTGGGCGTATAATTGTTTATATATTGGTTTCATATTAGTATTAAGTACATAGGATATTTTTTTTTTCCATTCTTGAGATACTTAGAAGAATGTGTTTCAACTCCAGGGAAACACTTAAAGCTGTTACATCTCCATCTTTTTATGGTTGAATAGTACTCCATGATATACATATGCCACAGTTTGTTAATCCATTCATGGGTTAATGGGCATTTACGTTGCTTCCACGACTTGGCAATTATGAATTGAGCTATAGTAAACATTCTGGTGCAAATGTCTTTATGGTAAAATGATTTTTGTTCTTCCGAATAGACATCTAATAATAGAATTGCGGGGTCAAATGGAAGGTCAAGTTTTAGTTCTTTGAGAATTCCCCATACATCTTTCCATAAAGGTTGTATTAGTCTACAGTCCACCGGCAATGTAGAAGTGTTCCCTTCTCTTCACATCTACACCAGCATCTGTCACTTTGTGACTTTGTGATGTGGGCTAATCTTACTGGAGTTAGGTAATATCTCAAAGTGGTTTTGATTTCCATTTCTCTGATGATTAAAGACAATGAGCATTTCTTCATGTGTTTGTTGGCCATTCATCTGTCATCTACACAGAAGTTTCTGTTCAAATCTCTTGAATTGTGGCATTTTTCAAATAAAGCTATATTTCATTGACAGCTCAAATACCACAAGCAGTGTTGCTATTGTTGACATGAGTTTTCAAAAAGATAAAGTTTAAACAAAACAAAATACAGTCTTCATCTATTTAATAGGTGATTGCATTCTTAGAAACTCAGTATATTAAACTGTGTAAATAATGTCTTATGTTTATGTATAGGACAGATTTAAGTTTCAGGCTTAGGTAATTATGAATGAGTTTTCACTCACATGCATGTCTAGTAGGATATTCTTTGCTTTGTTGGAATATTCGTACATTCCAAGATGTCTGACACTCATGTCCCTTTCTCCACCCCACTGTCTCCAGGTTTAGGGGAGGAGACAACTCTAAACTTTGATAACAACCTCTAGTTACTGTAGCCAGAAATATGTTAGGGATGTCCAAAGTGCCTCCTAGTGGTATATCGCCCCTCTTATTGAACCACAGCCCTAGAGGAACAATGTATGGGAAATAGTTCTAATAGTCCACTGTGTCTCTTGTAAGGCAGTATGACCCATTCTTGGTATTCATGCTTCCTGAGATAATGACCTTTTTACCATAAAATATATAGAATAAATGAAACATAAAGGGCCATCATCATATTGTGGCATAATATAGCATTCGCCTTGGTGGAAAATGTATAAACCTGTTGTTCTTTTTCTAGGGCAAAGTTTTAATTTGGTGTTTGAGGGATCCTTGAAATCTCACAACTTGTATGAATGTTCTTAAGTGCGTTTTTGTGGAGTGATGATTTTCAGTAGATTTTTAAAGGGGTCTCTGAGGTTACAATGGAGTCTTAACAGGTATGGGAGGGACCTATTCCCTTTTTCTAAACGTTGTAGCATAGTGGTGTACTTTGAGATTGACTAAGATTAGAATAGCTTTACCTTTCCCACCACTTCTTACCTTTTGCCCAGAAGTAGGAATTAAAATCTTAAAATTGAGGAAATACATTTTTGAAAAATATGGATCTTTTGAAAGTATGCCGTTAAAACTCAGAAGGAAAGCTAATATATTAACATTGGGTCTTTATCTTTTCACATTATAGGAGAGGAATTTTAATCATTGCATAAAGCTTTCCAGGATATCAGTTATGAAAACAAACTTTTGTAAAAAATATTTTATATTGAAATCGAGTTTAACATTTTAAAAAACAAAATTTTAAAAAATGAAAGATTTTTCTATTTAACTCCATTCTCTCACCTCTAGTTATTCCCATATTTATGACTATACTTCATTCTCTAAGAAATTACTTTTAAAAGATGCAGTGATATTAAGGCAGATTTTACTTACTATATATACTCGAGTATAAGCCGAGTTTTTTCCGGCACAAAATTTTGTGCCAAAACCCGAACTCGGCACAAATTTTGTGCCAAAAAAACTCAGCTTATACTCGAGTATATACGGTAGTTGATGCAGCCTCTTACTTTTGCTTGTAACTTCAAAAAGTATTCAAGAAAAATCTTTGTTCCTTAATAATTTAGTCTGATATGAGAAAATCATTAGCATATAATCTTTTTCTGTCCTTGGAAAATGTCAGCAATATTTTTAGACCGCTCCCTAAATGCTTAATTTAGGCCAATAGTGTCTTTTCCTAGTAATCTTTTTAGTGAACTGTATCTATATCCCTCATCTATCTGTGTCTTTCTATATCCTAATTATTTGGGAGTTGGTTTCAGGATTCTTTCTTCTAGTATTCTTCATGTTTCCTTTTTTATTTGCCATTAATATTAATGTGTGCCTGGTAATACATTTTCCACTGTAATAAATTGGAAAAATTTAAAAGCCTTCATCAAATTTTACCGAGACAAAGGTCTACACACATAATCTGAATGATGGGCTTGCTTATGCTTCCACGCAGGGATGTTGTGGCGGAAGAGATGTTAATGGGGACTTTTCTTATCAGAATGGCACCTAAGGTAAAGTTCCATGGGTTAGATGAAATTTAAGCTGTTTCTAAACCAGGTTCTCTAGTTGATTGGGTTGTGTAGGGGATGAGTTATTATTAGGTCAGTCAAGAAGGCCAAAATAGATAATAAATGAGAAACTAATTAATTTTCTGCTTCTGCTTCTGGATTTAAGCAGTGTAAAGTTTATGCATGAACTCTTTGACTTTGGCATTTACTTTCCAAGGACAATTGCAGGCAGTAGCTAGTTCCTCCATGAGCTAAATTCAGCTCCTTCCTGAGCTTACTTTAAAAACATAATCATCCTTGCCAGATTTCAGCTTCTGAGTTGCCTGTTTTCAAATCACTAAAAATCATTGTCAAATTGTGATTGCTATATATTGCTTACCTAGAGTCACAAGAAACTTTTAGCGAAGTTTCACTGTTCTGTACTAAGATGAGGTAATAAGAATTATATATGTGGAGCATTATTGGGAATTAGGAGGTCCTAGATTTTAGAACTATAAACTCTGTATTGACTTGATATTAATGTTGAAATACACTAATTAAAAGCAAATTAAGACAAACTTCTCTTACTATAACACAATTTTACTTATTATAAAACAGCTTTGTAAATGCAGTGTACAATTTTAGTTAAATGGCAGTCAATACAATTTTCAGCCTCAATACCATATATTTTTAACTTGAAGTAACACACAATTAACACTTAAAACTGTTATAGAGAACACATGGAAACCGCGGGAGTGATGCACGAATTGTTGGCTTGTGGATGGCTCTGCACATCAAGTTTTTTTTTTTTTTTGGCTGGGTTGCATGCTGGTTGCTTGAGTTCTGGGTAATGGGGAGTATTAATTTAATTTTAAAACTTCTTATTAACTTTTTTTGAGGAAAAGGCATATATGATATGAGAAACATTGTAACACATGCAGGGTTTTATGATGAAAGGGAAGTCTACTTCCTACCCTAGACTCCTCAATTTCCTAGGCCTCTCTCTTAGAGCTAAGCATTGTTGCCCCACTATGTTCATCTAGAAATATATATATACATGAGCACATGTTTGTGTAATAAATATGCCCTTTTTTTTTTTACTGGTTAAACATTTATTTTAAACATCGGTATTCTTCTGAAATAAATTATAGATAAATAATAATAGCTATAATTAATAGTAAATTAATGCGATTTAATTGCATTCTAATCTTTATGAGAGTAAATTATATGGAGTTAGTACTATTATTCTGTTTTAAAAATGGGAGAAGATATGTGCTATCGTTTCCAATCTTTACCATTTTCAAACTATACTAATAGTGCTGGTAATTTATATTTTTTTACATTTGGTTCAAATGTTTTAAAAACAGTCTCAAAACTATCATGGTATAGAAAATGAAGTGATTCTTTTCAGGGTAAAAAATACTCAATGTCTAAAAAGTATCCAAGTCTACAAAACTTTTGTCAGAGCTAGTTACCTAGTTGAGATCTCTTTTCCTCTAATACTTTGTATTATTCTAGATGATCAGTAATACTTCGTGTAAGTAGTCACAGATGTTCAATACACTGTTCTTTCTCCTCTCGATATATATTGTCCTAATAACCATGCTATAGTTCCATACTGGGATTCAGTTACACATTAGAATAAACAAATTGTACTGTTGATCATAGAATTAAGAATTTTAATGCTATTTAATCTAGGTGGGGAAATATGTTACAAAGATGCCACCACTTTCCTGTGTTCTGCACTCTTGGCTGAAATTTCATTAAAAATCTCTGACAGTTCTCTTTCACTAAGCTTAGATTCAGCTTAAGGATCTTCCTATCTGCTTCAAGACAGATGTAACCAATTCATTTGAGTTGGGAATCATATGATAGTAAGTCATATAATATTAGTTTCAATTTTAAAGTTCTGTTTTGGGATTTCATCATTGTAGGCCTTTGTACACAAAACCAGTCTAAATTTTGCTGTCTCCAGAATCTCCTTCAAATGAGTATTTTCTTCCGTTTTTTAAAGGAATAGTGTGTAACATGAGTAGTTGGGAGAACAGTACCACAAATTCAGAGTGTGATACTGCCTGAGAATTAAAGTTTCCTTATGTTATTTCAGAAAACACAAGGCCCAAGTTATGTCTTTAGAAGTTACCTAATACCCTCAGGTGGTACCTATAGGCTTCTATACAGTCATTTTAAGTTTTGATAATACTATCTCCAGATTAGTGTTATTTGAGATCCAGCAATTATACTGTTATCTTGGGTTGCATCTAATATTAATTTATATATCTTGCACTTTAATTTGTAGTAATCTGTGTACAAATCTCATTAATTGATTTATTAACCTGCCATGTGTCAGAGATCCTGCTATATTCTGAGGTGGTAATGGTAAAAAGGAACAGACAAGGTCTTTGCTCTCAAGAAGCCTAAAGTTTAGTCAGTTAAACAGACAATAATATGTAAATACAAACTGATTAATACTATAAAAGAAAGGAACATGCTTCTAATAGAACAAATATATTAGTCAGGAACAACATCTTCACTGGGAGGTACAAGAAGAGCTCTCTGAGAAATTGATATTTGGGTTGGGATTTGGGTTGGTGGTAGAGGGGAACTAGAGAACATTCTAGTCTGACAGAACAGCATAGGAAAGGCCCTGTGGAATGAGGAAAGATAGTGTATTAGAAAAATATTTAAAAAAGCAAAAAATGCTGAGTGGAGGGTAAGAAAAGGCATGGTGCAAGATGATTCCAGAGAGGTAGGCAAAGAGTAGGCCTGTATCTACAGTATAAATAACTAATTTAAATGCCCACAGAACAGGATAATTTTGAATATTTTATATGTACTTTTTGTAACTGGCAGTGAATAACACCCTATATCACAATATATTTTAGACTAGAAAAACATTTCTGATCTTGATTAAATTTCAAAATGTTTAGGGCTAAAACTTGAATCTCATATTGAAGGATTTTATTTTTCATTTGTGATTGCAGTTTTTAAATTTTGTGATGAGCATTGCTTATTGAATTTTGGAACATTAGTGATTATAAAAGACTTGTCAGTAATGAAAAAGAATTTGAGGGCTTCTTACTAGCCCAAACAGTTAGACATTAGAGTACCATAAAGATTTAACTTAAATATGAGTAATAATTCAACATTAGAGATATATGGGCCTGCATGGAAAATGTGTGTAATAACTACTTAAAGAATCTGAAAATTAAAAAAAAATATTTTAATAATTTGTGTAGTGTTTACAACACAGTGGTCTGAAATGAAGAACTCATATTCATTTATAGGGGCGAAAATAAAAACTTTCAAATTATCATTTAGTGAAAGAAGGAAAAACAGTATCTTTTTAGACAATCCTGAACATTTTTTTTCCTCTGAGACACTTTGGAGGCCTCTGAGTTATCTTTTTTATATGAAGTATTGCAAATCAGTTTATTATGCATAAACTATAGGCAGGAGATTTTACTCAAATTTCTGCAGCCTTAAATAAAAAGAATTGTGAAAGCCTCAAACATAAAGTCCAGAAGTAGTTAAATATCAGTGGTCATCCTACACTCTTCTCTTTCCTTTCTCATTTAGATTATCACATTTATACTGCTTCATATTTATAATCTATTCTGTTTCATATGTTTCCAATGTAAGAGAAAAATCTCTTATTGAACATAGAGTAATTCTTGAGATTGCTTTTGCACACCTAAGCTAAATTTCTCATTTTCCAGTTCAAGCCAAAATCTTAGTTTAATAGATGGTTACCAAAGACTTCTTTATCTAGTTAATTATAGTTACTAAATTACCTTTATCTATGACTTCTCCTTTTCTCTACTTCCTCATAGGTCTTGTGGCTTTCCAAATCTCTTCAAGCTACTACTCAAAAAGTTTGCATTTAATAGGGTATGGGGTTAATGGCTTACAACTTGAACACAACACATCATAATTAAAAGGGAATGTAAAAAATAGGAGAAGATACAAAAACAATTGTTCTCATTAATGAAGGGGTACTATATGGGATACTACACTAATTATTTCCATTTATAGATGCTAAAGGACCAAGCAACTCTACTAAAAGGTCATCTGCTTTATTATGTGTTTATGTTATAATTTCATCACTTATTAGGTTTTTTTTAAATTCCTTTCTTCCATGTGTTTAGGTTTTATTTGTAATACCATACAATGAGAAAGGAAAGGTATTATTAATACCATAACAATATTGTGTTCTACCACATAGTAAGTTCTTTTATGTATCTAGAATTTTGATAGGTGTTTTGCTGATATTATTTGACTTCCTTTACAACATATTTATGGAGTTGGTGTTCTTTGACCTATTTGACAGAGGTAGTAACTGAAACCAATGATTTGTAGGTGAATGTTTGACAACTGGTTGTTTGGGGAAAAAAAGTTTTGATTTTTAGCATTCACTGATTTCTGTCATGTAAATACCCCCATTATGGCTGATTCTGAGCTGCCAAAGGGGACTTGGAAAGAAGGGATGGACAGAATTTGCAATCAGAGGGAGTTAGTTTGAAAACAATACTGACTGAGGCTTATAAGAATGAAGTAACTTTTCTTTCATCTTTGATAAAGCCAAAATCCTTACTCATATGAGTCTAATCCTAAAGACTCAGCTTTTTCTACAATACTCCTTTTCCTTACTGGGTAAAAAAGTAGCAGAGAGGCCCCCCCTGTAGCTTGAGGAAGGACAGGAGCTGGAAGAGAAAAAAAGGGTAAGAAAGAGAAGGGAGAGAATAAGAGAGAGAGAAGTGGGGGAAGGAGTTTTAAGATCAAAAATCAAGAGTGATGTAGACTATGTTGGAGGTGAGAAAGGAAAAACAAGTCTTATTAAAGTGATAAGTTTAATCAAAATAGGCAGCAATCTACCATGTTTTTGTCTCTCAAAAAGGCACAAATCACACAGGAATGGTAGTAAGGACTATACAACTTCAGGGGAATTGTATTCTGAAAGGCTTCCTGCAACTCATGGTATGTTCTGATCACCCTCATTCACACAACTTCAATTAATGACCATATTACTATACACAAAAACAGCCCAACAAAGTAGCTAATCACAATCTCTTATTTGTATGACATAGAAAATAACCACAGTCTTCTAGGGATAGGAAAAAAAAGCCAAATATGCTATTGGACATTCAGCATTTACAAAATTGCCTGTTATAAATAACAAAGATAGTTTCAGAGGATGTCTAGAATGAGTTCTCCTTCACTAGAACTTTTCAGAATTTGATTATGAAATACTTATTAATTTGGATGCTCTAATTTGCAGTAAAATTCTGTTGTTACATGTGGATTTGAGATATAGAAGATGCCAGGTTAAAGTCTTTACATATTTTTTTAACCAATCACATAAAATCCATGTATTTTACTGAAATGTTTTGAGTTATCTTGATGGTATTTAGCTTCTTTAATAAGCCATATAAAGTCAAAGTTGAGCTAAGTAGCAGAAACATATAAGAAAGGTGATACCTTATTAATTTTGGAAATTTTCACTCTTGCCTAATTATCTTTTACCAAAAATGATATTGGAGAGAGCAAGAGGAAAAGAAGGCACCTTTGTTACTGATTTTTAATTAGCTTCTCAGCTAGAAGTATCTATAATGCTTATACATGAAAAATACTAAAATAACTCCTGAAAAGAGACCTTATAGAAAAGAAACATAATTTATTCTTTGTACAAACAGCCAAAAGTATCAATCAAATCTGGAGGAAAGAAACCACTGAAATTTACTTCTGCTGCATAGTTTTCATATCAGATAAGAAACAGATATGCATTTCTTCTAAGTTATTTAATGGCATAATGCTGTTCATAGCATCTGCTTATTCTTTTACTGTTTAAAGAATCTGTAGTGATAGCCTCATTTATGTTATTGAGAATTTGTATTTTCTCCTTTTTTTTTCTTGATTGATTTGGTTTAAACTTTTTCAAATTTATCAATCTTTTCCAAAACCAGCCTTTTTGTTACTGATCTTTTTATGATATTTAAAAATAACTTCAATAATAGAATAGTTTTAGATTTATAGGAAAATTACCAGAATAGTATTGAAGTTTCTAAAACACCCCACACCCAATTTCTCTGTTACCTGTAATTTAAATCTACATTAATGTGGTACATTCGTCACAATTAATGAACCAATATTTTCAGTTTTATTAACTAAAGTTCATACTTTATTCAGATTACTTTAGCTTTTACCTAATATTCTTTTTCCATTTAGGATAATGCATCAACTTTAGTGATCATTATCTTTTAGGTCTCTCTTGGCTGTGACAGTTTCTCAGACTTTCTTTGTTTTTTATGGCCTTGACAGTTTTGAGGAATACTGATAAGGTATTTTGTAGAAGTGCCTCAGTTAGGATTTGCTGTTGTTTTTTTCATGATTAGACTGAGTTTAGACTATTATTCAGAGGAAAACACAGAGGTAAAGTGCCATTTTCATTATATCACGTCAAGGGTATATTCTACCAACGTGACTTGCTACTGTTGATGTTAACCTTGGTCACTTGGTTGAGGTAGTGTCTGTCTGGTTTCTCCACTGTAAATTTACTCCTCCCCCCTTCCATACTGTACTCTTTGGGAGGAAGTCACCGTGCTTAGTACATGTAAGTAGTGAGAAATTATTCTTCACCTCCTTGAGACTATCTACCTAAATTATTTGACGTTGTTCTGCAAAGAAATTTGTCCCACCCCTATTTACCTATATCACTGTGGAGTATTAATTTATACTTTGCTCTATTATCTAGTAGGACTTGATATATTCTGTTGTTTGAATTATTCTAACTTTGGCCATTGGGGCCCTTAGCTTATATATAGTATTAAAGCAACAAATCTTGTTGGTGCTTTTTCCCAATAACAGATGATGTTGATCAGCATTTCTTATATGTATTAGCTATCTGTGTTATTTTCTTTGGTGAGGTGAGGTGTCTGTTTGGATCCTTTGCCCATTTTTAAATTGAGTTATCTATTGTCCTATTATTGAGCTTTATGGGTTCTTTGTGTATTTTGGATACAAGATTACATTTATTGCTTTTAGCTGTTGAACCGATCTTTTGTGCGTGCATGTGTGTGTGTGTGTGTGTGTGTGTGTGTATAAATAAGATATATGTTATATGTAAAAAAATAATAATTATATTTAATGAAATTATATTTGTTTAATTTAATTGAATTAATATATATTTAAAATATAATATATTTATATATTTTATATTATAAATAAATATATATAAAATATATATAAAAATATATATATACACATAATCTCACTTGGTTGTGGTATATAATTCTTTTAATAAATTGTTGGATTTGATTTGCTAATATTTTGTTGAAGATATTTATGTTTGTGAGAGATACTGTTCTATAGTTTTTCTTTCTTATATTGTCTCCATCTAGTTTTGTGATTAGGGTTGTGCTGGCTTCACAGAATGAGTTAGGAGATGTTCCCTCTGCTTCTGTTTCCTGGAAGAGATTGTGGATACCAGTTTCTGGTTTTACTGATATTTTTCTATTGTCTTTCTGTTTTCATTTCCACTGATTTCTTTTCTAATTGTTATTATTTTTTCCTTCTGCTGGCATAGGCTTAACAAGCAAGGTCTGTTGGCAATTATTCACTCAGCTTTTTTTTTAAAGAAAGCATTTTACCTTTATTTTTGAAGGGTATATTAGGCTAAATATAGAATTTTGTTTCTTTTCTTCCTGTATATTAAAAGTGTCATTCCATCATCTTGAGACTTGGATCTTTCTGATTATCATCAGAAGGATCATCAGAGATTAACGTAGGTAATCAGCATTAATTTTCTTATTTCCCTGCATATAATGCTTACCCTCCTCTGGCTATTTTTATTAATTTTTTATAATTAGTTTAGGTAATTTAATTATTATGATCCTTGGTGTGGATTCCTTGGTTTCATCCTGCTTGGGATTTTGTGGCTGCTTTTATTAATTTTTTAGTTCAGGGTTTTTTTTAAAAGCTTTTTTTTTTTTTCCTTTTTTGAAGCCCAGTGTGGGGGAATGAATAAGCCTTGTTTCTTTAACTGTATTTCTTTTCTCTTCCCTTTCTATCCTTTCCATCAGGGATTGATTGGTAACCTCCCACAAACTGGTCATTGTTTTCAGTTCCCCTTTTTCCCATACTCTGTTTTTCAGTTGGCGTATTTTAAATTACTATGTCTTCATATTCACTGATATTCTTTTGTAGTATGCAATCTGTTCTATTTAAGTAAACTTCACTTTAGAGACTATAATTTTCAGTTCTAGAACTTCTGTTTGATTCTTTTAAAAGTATCTTCAATTTCTCTCCTTATTATCATGTCCTCATTCAAGTTCTTGACAATGTTTATAATAACTGTTTTATAGTCTTTGGTAATTCAATCATTTCTGTCATTTCTGATATTGTACCTACTGACTGATTTTCTTCCTGGTTACATTTCATCTTTTCCTGCTTTTTATGGATAATAATTTTTACATTGTTGCTGGTTTGGTTTTTGTTGCTTTCTTTAATTACAACAGTTTAAAGTCTATTCGAATTTGTTAGTTTGAGTTTGATTTAAAGCTTTTTTAGGGCATGTTTAAAGTACCCTTTTTTCAAGGGCTCATTTACTCCTCTTACCAATGTGTAACCCATGAATATATACAACTATTATGTACCCATAATAAATTTTTTTAAAGGTAATGCACCACTATCAAGTGGGATGTATACCAGGGATGCAAGGATGGTTGCACAGGATGGTAACATACCCAAGTTAATAAACATGATACATCACATCAACAGAATGAAGGATAAAAACCGTATGATTGATCACTCCAATAGACGCAGAAAAGCATTTGACAAAATTTAGGGTCCCTTCATTATGAAAACCCTTGGTAACACAGGCATAATAGGAAAAAAATCTCAAAATAATAAATGCCATATATGGCATACCCACAGCTGACATCATACTGATGGAGAAATATTGAAAGCCTTTCCTGTTAGAAATGGAACAGTATTTGCCCACTTTCACCACTCCTATTCAGGGTAGTGACAGAATTCCTAGCAATCAAGGAAGAGAAAGAAATAAAAGACATCCAAATTGAAAAAGAGGAAGCCAAATTATCCCCATTTGCTGATAATATGATCTTACATCTAGAAAAAGATAAAGAATCTACCAAAAAAACTCTTAGATTTGCTACATGAATTCAGTACAATTGCAGAATACAAAAACAGTGCACAAAAATCAGTAATAATCCTGGTGAGAAAGAAATCAGGAGGACATTTCCATTAGCTACAAAAAAACATACCTAAGAATAAATTTAACCAAGGAGGTGAAAGATCTGTACAGGAAAACTACAGAACACCGATGAAAGCTATCACAGATGACACAGAGAATGGAGAAATAGCCTGTGCTCGTGTATGAGAAGAATTAACGTCATTAAAATGGCGATACTGCCCAAAGTGATTTCCAGATTCAATTCAATCTCTATCAAAATACCAATGTCATTTTTCACAGAATGACAGAAACAATCCTAAAATTCATACAGAATCAAGAAAGAGCCTAAGTAGCCAAAGCAATCCTGAGCAAAAAGAACAAAGCTGGAGGCATCACATTACCTGACTTCAAATTATAATATATTTCAGGGCTATGGTAACTAGAAAGTATGGTACTGGTATAAAAATGAACACATAGATCATTGAAACAAAGTGCAGAATCAAACAAAACGGAGAATCAAATCTGTTGAATAGAATCTATACCAGTTGTCTCAAAAGTGTTGTGTGTACATCCTTGGGGGTACAAAGATAATCCTTTGAGGTTCAGCATAAAAATATTAGTGCATTTATTATATACTTTTATATCATTTTGTTTTAATTTATATTTGTAGGTTTTACAGTGTATATTTACAGTAGTCTGTGTATGTAATTTATAAATACATCTTGATGGAGAAGCATTCTCAAAATTTTTTTTTACTGGTGGTATATGTTAGGAAAACAATTTTGGAACTACCGTAATTTTAACCAATGGTTCTTAACTAGTGGCAGTTCTGGAGACATCGTCTTAACTAGGGGACAGTTGTGTGCTACTGACTTCTAGTGGGTAGTGGTCGAACATCCTGTACTTGATAGGACACCCCCCCCCCAAGCACAAATAATTATCTGGGTTAAAATGAGTTTTAGAAACACACTGTATACTGTATTTCCTCTTCCTTCTTTCCTTGAAGGATTCTTTGTAGCAAAGAATCGAGTTTAACCTATTTTTATTTTCTTTTTCATCTCATCGCAGACTCACTACCAAGTGGTTTTCCTGTGCATTTTCCAATCTCAAAAATAAGATCAAGAGAACTGAAGGTACTTAAAAATATCCAGAATTTTATAAAAACAAAAGGATATTTTGAGCAATTAGAGGCAAAATGATAACAAAATGTCAGGTCCTACACACAGATAGTATCTTAAATATTGGTATGTGGTTTCACACTTCTGAGATTACCTGAGTAAGTTCACTGGATTCTACTTTGTATATTATAATTCCAATAATATAATATATTTTGATATTTTATGAATTATAGTAGAATCCTAATTCTTTGAAATCTAAAAAGAAAGCTGCACTGGTAAGATTGATGGGAGGGATAATATCATCATCTAGAATGAACTGTGTGTGAAGTCAAGAACAAGGAGTATGTGATCTCATGACTTTAGTAAAAGATTCTGACTTGAAGGTTTCATTTGTTAGCATGCCTTTGATGATCTTATGCATATTAAACTTTAGTTTCATAGTCTTTGGAAAAAAACCCGATTCATAGCAGGTATAAGCATTCCCTGTGAGTTTTCCATTTTTGAGAGTTTTTAGGTTCTGAAGACTTGTTTATTTGAATTTTATATGAATCAAACTCTTATTTTTATATACACTTTTGTTCTTTAAATAAAGATGATTCTAAAGAGGTACAAGGCCTACCTCACAGAAGGTTAGTAAGGATTCATGGCTTTAATTATTAGAAAAATTATATCTAGTTCCTTCTTCTTTTGTTAATATCTGGTAAAAGAATGTCAACCAAACCCTGCTCATTTTACTGAGATGCTTAAGGTATTTGGTCAGTCAAGCTGAATTGTTAGCATGATCCTCAATTAAAATGGATCATCTAATAAATGATATAACAGGTTCTTCCTGAAGATAGTGGAAAAGCCTCTCTGAGTACTCTTCAGATCTCAAAGAAGCTTATAAGTGGGAACAACTTGAGAGTTACAGTGAGAATTAGATACACTGCTTAAACTATGCTTTTTAAAATTTTCAATCTGTTGTGAACCAGTAATTTTGTTAAATGCAATAAAAGTGAATAACTAGAGAAATGAAATAAACACATACAAGCCATAATTTTAAAAATTAGATTCAATAGATGTAATATTACATTCTGTCAAATTCCAGTAAAAGTTTCTGAGTACTTATTCTCTATTTTTGTATTCATCTTGACATAGCCTCATAATAGTTGGTGGACCACCAGAGAGAGGGCTGTGAAACAGACTTTGTGTAGCACTGATTTCAGTAGAAATTATTTGAACTGAAAAAATTTTTTATCAGCCTTTCCTAAATATAAATTATTTTTAAATACTGTCTTTTCTTCAAAGATTTCCTTGACTCTTCCTAGATGACCTGGGCAATCCATCCATTATACTTCTGTTGAACTCCAAAGGAGTCTCCATTATATCAGCTATATCAATTTATTTATTTTAATGTAAAAATGTAAAAAATAGTTTTAAAGAGCTAGATAGTTAGGAAGGTTCATAACACATAGACAGTAAATATTGTTTTAATGAATGAGATACAAATGAATAAATGAATTACAGCAAAATCCTGAGGCTTTAATATCAGTACACACTTGATAAAGGCAAATTTCATTTTGCAGAAAGAAAAGATAGTTTTAAAAGTTAGAGTTATATGAATCTAATTCTTATTATCCTTAATAGACAAATGAACACTTACACATTTCATAACTGTATAACACAGATTGTTGTGGGTGAGGATATGGACATGGATTAGACAAAAAATTCAAACCACTTAGAACTTGTTAGCAACATTGGTTTTAAATAATTTTTAGCAGTGAGGGAGTACAAGGTGGAGATGGGGAAGGGAATTGAAAACTAATACCCCAGGAATTTTAAGATACCCTGTACTGTATATATTTTTTCTTGTCTTTGTCCTCCAACTTTAAACATTTCTGTATTCTATCATTATCTTAATTCAATTTATTTCACTATATATTTCATGGCAGTGTAGTGTTTGGCACCTTGGAGAATAAAAAGGAGCTTGAACATGGTTCAGAAATACATACAGAAATACATAAAATTATCTAACAGATAAAGAAAAATGCATTAGGTAGAAAGTACAATAAAGACATGAATGAAGATTTTTTTTTGGAGACAGAGTCTCAAGCTGTCACCCTTGGTAGAGTGCTGTGGCGTCATAGCTCACAGCAACTTCTAACTCTTGGGCTCAAGAGATTCTCTTGCTTCAGTTTTTCTATTTTTAGTAAAGACGGGATCTCGCTTTTTGCTCAGGCTGGTCTTGAACCCATAGTCTCAAGTTGTCACCCTGGGTAGAGTGCTATGGTGTCACAGCTCACAGCAACCTCAAACTCTTGGTCTCAAGCAATTCTCTTGTTTCAGGTTTTCTATTTTTAGAAAAGACAGAATCTCGCTTTTTGCTCAGGCTGGTCTTGAACCCATGAACTCAAGCTATTCACCCACCTTGGCCTCCCAGAGTGCCAGAATTACAGGTGGGAGCCAACTGCAACCGGCCAAAGAAGAAATTTTTAAATGTGGGTAAATTATTTTAAAATTGGAAGTGTTTAAATAATATGTTTCAAATTTTTGTGTTTCCTCTGAGACAGTCTGGATGTGTTTAGGGCAGTTGTTGTAGATGACACATCTATGTCAATGTAAAGTGGTTTATTTTCTTTATGTAATAAAACCAGTAGAGAGTGAGTGAACATATATTGACCTAGCTCAAGCAACTCATTAATAAATGGACAGATTTAGCTCCCAAAGCAATAAATGAAACTAAAATAAAGGAAAATGATAAAGAATTTAGTGGCCTATAGTCTTCTGCCTTTTATTTGTATATAAGTAAGCAAAGGAATGTAAAATTTGCAGTACTTCCCCCTCTGAATCTACTTAACTATTTCCTTTGCATTTCTTCTGTAAGCAACTTGTTTAGAAGAGAGAAGAAGTAGAGAAGTCTAAAGTTCGAGGATGCTGGCACTACCTTTGGGGAATGTTCAGATCTTGCATCACTTCTTGGATATGTGCCTGTATTTCCAGTTCCCACAGAGAAGCTGATCCCTGGCAGAAGGCAGATAGACAGAGCCAGACTGAGTCACAACTGGGGAATCAGGAAAATTGTTTTTTAAAGGAATGAAAGTCCTTAGTAGGGTCAAATTTCTATAGCAAAACAGGAAGCAGTGAAAAATATATTTAAATCTGTATCACATTTTAGGGAACTCATCCCAACAGTTTCACATAGTTCTGCTGTGATGAATAAATCAGTGTGGATTCATGTGGAAATTGCATCTGTTAATTTTCCTTCACCGGCATAGACGGATAATCTTCTGGTATATTTTAACCTCATCTGCTAGCATTATGATACTCTTTAAATAAGGGTCATAGAATAAGCGCTGGTCATGATTTTAAATGAATGTTAAAGATCATAATAAATACCACAGACTTTCTTTTTCGCCCCTCCCCCTTTTTTCTGGTTAGAAGTATATTTGTTGTAAAACCTTTACAATAGAAAAATAAATTACTTTTAAAATTATGAATCCTTTATATTGAAAAGAATAAAAATTAAATCAGTACTATTGAAAAACTGAGGACATGGTTTTAAGACAATGCTTTGTAAAACTTAATTCTATTTGTTAATTTATATCTTAATTCTATTTATTAATCTTTATGTCTTTTAAATATTTATTTTATTTCTTTTTTTTGGCAGTTTTTGTCCAGGGCCGGGTTTGAACCTGCCACCTCTGGCCAGCGCCCTACTCCTTGAGCCATAGGCGTCACCCTGTTACTTTCCTTTTTCTTATCATACCTCTCTTCTATCCTTTTATTCCTTAGCAGCTAGCATAGGTAGTTGGTGTGTTACTTCCCTGTTTACATTTAAGTGTCCTGTTTAGGAGAGACCTATCCTTTGTCTCTTTGTATCTAAGAATTTACATTGCCTCACACATACATGAGACTTAAGCAAATTTACCACAGTGCTTGACACAAAGAATGATTGTAAGGGTTAAATATAAATGTTTTGGTTTGACACACCCACTAATATCTAAATATAGATATTTTTGGTTAAACATGCCCAACTATTTTTGCTGCCATGTTCAAATGATGAAAGATAAAAATATGTTATATAAGCTCCAATAAGATAGAGTACCTTTGCAACTGTAACTTGAGTGATTTAAGATTTTCAAGGGTAATTTTGAATACATCCTATTTTTGTTTTACTCATTTACTTTAAACAAGCTCAATTCTTCCTTTTATATTTTACTCAGCACAGATATATATAATTTATTTCCACTGTCGTTTCATTTTTATTTGAGTAAAGTAAGGCTAAGGAATTATTAAGTGTCTTGATGAAAGGTTGTCAACTAGACAGATGTAGGTGGGATCAGAAATCATCTTTTCCTGATTTTAAAGCTTACATTCTATCCTGCAATCCAGAGCACTCCTAATTTGCCAACAGTCAATATAGTACTTTTATTATAGAAAATCATTAAATATTTTCTATTTAATTAACTACACTTGAATAGCTAATTGCAAGTGATCTTTTCAATAATGTGTGATGTGGATTAGTACAAAGTTAAGAACACTCTAAAGAGAAAAGTCAAGGTATAACATAAGATATTTGCAACATATAAAATAAAAGATGAAAACTTTAGAGTAAAGAACTTAAAGACAAAGCATCCCATAATAAATGCAATCAGCCTTCTATATCCAGGGGTTCCACATTCATGGAGTCTACCAACCATGGATAGAAAATATTTGGAAAAAAATACCACAAAGTTTCCATCCCTGATTATCAGAGAAATGCAAATCAAAACCACCCTGAGATATTCACCTAACGCTAGTGAGAATAGCCCACATCACAAAGTCTCAAAGCTGCAGATGCTGGTGTGGATGTGGAGAAAAGGGAACACTTTTACACTGTGAGTGGGACTGCAAACTAATACAACCTTTTTGGAAGAAACTATGGAGAATCCTCAAAGAACTCAAACTAGACTTCCTATTGGATCCTGCAATCGATTACTGGGCATCTATTCAGAAGAAAAGCATTCATTTTATCATTCAAACATTTGCAGTAGACTGTTTATCGCAGCTCAAGTTACAGTCACCAAAATGTGGAAACAACCTAAATGCCCACCAATCTAGGAATGGATTAATAAGCTGTGGTATATGTATACCATAGAATACTATTCAGCATAAAAGAGATGGAGACTTTACATCTTTTGTATTAACCTAGGTGGAGGTAGAACACTTTCTTCTTAGTAAAACATCACAAGAATGGAGAAGCAAGAATTCAGTGTACTCAATTCTAAGATGAAGGCAGTAGATGAGCTAATACAAGGGGTGGGGGAGGGGAAGATGGGGAGAGGAGAAGGGAGGAGAGAGGGGGATGGGGGGATCACGCTGTATGGCACACCTCTTACTGGCGGGACACAATTATAAGAAGGACTTTACCCAACAAATCTAATCAGTGCAACTAATTGTTTGTGCTCTCAAAGAATCCCAAACATTAAAAAAAAAAAAAAAAAAAAAACGAAAGAAATGTGAGTTGTAAGGAACTTAAAAAAAAACCCACAAAGTCCCAAAAGGCAAAACTTGCGTTTGCTATATATTGAGTACTGCATTGAATCCACATGAACAAGGTGTCATTGTAAGGGGTAGTATAAGTAATCTAGAAAGGAGGATGTGATGTGGATAGGTTATGTGCAAATACTGTGCCATTTTATATCAGGGACTTTGGGCATCCTCTGATTTGGGTAACCTTGGGGACATCCTGTAACCAATCCCCTAGGGATGCTGAGGAAATTCTATAAATGGCTTCAGATAGGACCTCACAAAAGAGGAAACAATGTACTACTGCATCAGAAGATGTTCAGCCTCATTCGAAATCAGGAAAATGCAACTTAAATACCTTCACACATCATCAGATCAGTAAACATTAAGAAAGGTTGACATTAGCATTGAAGGAGATGTAGAGCCATAGGAATTCTTTTTTATGTCTCATAGGACTGTAACTGGGTACAAGCCCTTTAAAAAATTGTTTGACATTACCCAATAAAGTTAAACATGCTCGTAGCCTATGATCCATCATTTCCACTTCTACATATTTACCCTAGAGAAATTCTTAAATATATGTACCAAGAAACATGTACAAAAAATTCATATGAATATTATTCATAATAATCAAAAAATTGAAGATAATGCAAATATTTGTTATTGGTAGATGGGTTAAATCATGGTTACAAGGTAGTAAGTATTTGATTAATAGAATAAATTACAAAATGTAGTGAATTGAAACAAGCATAAATTACAAGTATAAAAACAGGATTTTTAGATTGCTGTTTGTGTGGTCCTTGTATGTGAGCTTTATGACCTCCTAAGTGATCATGCCAACTAGCACTTATAGTAGCGGTTCTCGACCTGTGGGTTATGACCCCTTTGTAACAATAAAAATACATCCTGCATATCAGATATTTATATTATGATTCATAATAGTAGCAAAATTACAGTTATAAAGTAGCAATGAAAATAATTTTATGATTGGGGTTCACAACAACATGAGGAACTGTATTAAAGGGTTGCGGCATTAGGAAGGTTGAGAACCACTGACTGATAGGAACTGGCACTGGGAAATAGATAGCAGTATAATATAATCCCAACAGATAATATGAGAAACTATGTATCAGTGACAGCTGCCAGTAGTTTGGGACAGTCTGACTAGGAGAAATGAAGAAATTTAAGATTATTATTTACAGGCGTGGAGTTTATCAGTGTCCCACATGGCTGCCATTAACAGGAGATGGCCCATCATAACTGTAGGTGGATATAGTTTGAGGGAAATAACATTTCTTTTCAGTACAAAACATATCATAAGAGAATAAGAATAAAAACTTGGGAAAGGGTTGATTTTTAGATGACAAGAAGAATGTATACAACATAATTGTAGTTCTAAATGATACTAGGAAATTGAGAGAAGGTATCTGTATTAACAAATAATCTTAGAATACTGCTACCACTTGTGGACTGTAACACTTAAGAGATAAATGGTAATTTTTTGGATGTAATCCCTAGGAGAACTATATGAATGTACACCTGTATAAAAGAGAAGATTGCATGTGTTAGTTCAGGAAGCTACAACAAACTATAATAAAAAACCAAACTGGCTGACTTAACAATAAACATTTATTTCTCTGGAGCTTGGGAAGTCCAAGATCAAAGTGCTGGCAGATCCAATGTCTGGTGAGAGCCTGCTTCCTGATTTGCAGATGACTATCTTCTCGTTGTGTTCTGGCATAGGAGGGCTTTCTCTTGTTTGTTCCTCTGATACATGTAGATTTCATCCCCATGACCTAACTACTTTTTAGAGACACCACCTCCAAAAGATTAGGAAAAAGGTTGAGAGAGCCTTCTAGGGTCCTGGCAATATTCTGTGTGGTGATTTGGGTGGTGAATATGCATACATGAGAACTCATTGAATTGTATATTTTAGGAATGTGGACTTATACATTTTATATCTGGGGGAGGGGGGGAAACCCAAACCATGAAAAGGATATAGAGTGCAACCTTTGTAAATTGACCACCCAAAGGATTGTAACAAATTGGTCAACATAAGGAACTAACATTGAGTGTGTGTGGTACATGCCTGGTCTATGAAAATTAGGTCAACTTAAGGAAGTGGTCAATGTAGGGAGGTGGCAACTATGGAGATTCTACTGTATTTTCATCTAAATGTAGGAAGATAAGGAGATTAACTTGTATCTTTTTATAGTAATAGTTACTATAGCTACCCAAACTATGGTATAACTTGACTTATTTGCAACTTAGCTATTTGGAAACCTCACTGAACCAGGTCATAGAAAATAAATTGCAAATTAAACCAAAAGATGAAAACAAATACCTTTGAGCAGCCGGGATAAGGTTGCACAGAAAAGATGCCATTGGCTAAAACTTAAACATTTTAATCAGTGACATCTCTTGCATCTACATATTTTTATTTTGCACTTACACCTACTAATGATACCTACTAAGGTAATCTGGCCCTCAAGCAGATAGTATATTAAATGAGACATATTAACTGCTCTGGTCATGCATTTATTCTAACCTTTTTTGTAAAGGTGACTTTGCTGTTGCTATAGTCCAGGTATTTTCCAGCTTTAATTTTAGCTGTGGAATTTTTTCTTCAAATGTTATTTCATGCGTAAGTTGATTTTCTCATGTCTAAGTAACAGTTAAAAGTAAACTAACTTCTGGTAGCAAAAGTAAGGGTGTATTAGCTCTCCTCTCTCATTTGGCACTTTTGCTCCTATCTTATAGGTAAAGAAACTTGTATTTGAATATTAAGTAATTTGCTTTAAATCACTCAACTAGTGTAGTAGGCCAGTGTATGTATTCACATGTTGCAGAAACAGTTCAGATGCTCACTATACTTGTTTTTTGTTTGTTTCTTTGCTTTGGGAATGGAACTAGGCTACATTTCTCAGGCTGTCTTCCATTAGCTGTGGCCATGTGTCTGAGTCTAACCAAGAGAATATGGGTGAAAGTGATGTATACCACTTTCAAGCTGGCTCCATAAAACCTTCTATGGGTTGTTCGTTCTCTCACTTCTTCTCTGTTGTATTTGTTGGATGGGAAAACATGCAGTGGAGGCTGGGAGGGGGGGAGAAGCCTAAATCCTGAGTATTCCATTGGACCATATGTGATCCTGAATACTCCTTTGGACCAGTGTGGGAAATGAACTTCTATTTTGTTTAACCAACTCATTGGTAAGATTTGGATGTTTGTTGAGTGGCTAGTTTACTAATACTCCAGGTTTGTCTGATTGTAAAACTTGAGCTTATTATCCCAGTATACTAAGGACTTTTATAATAGGCAGATTAAAAAGTCATAAAGATAGTTTCTTCTCCCCCAGCTCTTTTCCTCTCCTCAAAAACAGAAAAGTTTGCCTCAGCACCTGTAGCTCAGTGGTTAAGGTGCCTGCTATATACGCTGGGGCTGGCGGATTTGAACCCAGCCTGGGCCTGCCGAACAACAATGATAACTGCAGCTAAAAAAAAAAAAAAAAAAGCCAGGCATTGTTGTAGGTGCCTGTAGTCCCAGCTACTTGGGAGGCTGAGGCAAGAGAATCATTTAGGCCCAAGAGTTTGAGATTGCAGCAGTGAGCTGTGATGCCATGGCACCCTACCGAGGGCGACATGGTGAAACTCAGTCTCAAAATAATAACAATAACAATAATAATAATAAAATAAAATAAAAAATAAACAACAATAACTAAAAGAACAACAACAACAAAAAATAGCCGGGCGTTGTGGTAGGCACCTGTAGTCCCAGCTACATGGGAGGCTGAGGCAAGAGAATCACTTAAGCCCAAGAGTTTGAGGTTGCTATGACCTAGGACACCACAGCACTCTACCAAGGGTAACATAGTGAGACTTTGTCCCTCTCGGTCACCCCCCCCCCAAAAAAAAAAAAAAAAAAACATAGAAAAGTATTATGTTACTTTGACAAAATCAGCTTTGACAATTTAGGAGTTATAACTTGCTAAAGATACAAAGGATTATCACTAAATTAGTAAGTAAGAATAATTAAACTGGAAGACTTCTAGCATCTTTCTAGTTGTACCTAAAGTTATAAATATGAATGCATTACTTATATGAGAAAGAAAGATCCAAGAGAATAAAGATGTGTTCTTTTGCAAAAAAGACTAAATCTGTTTAGTACAACATATTTTCTGTTTTCCCAACCTATGATCCCAAGTAGTAACTTAGAATTAAAATGCTCTTGAAATTTTTTGCTCTAATAATCATTTTAGAGATTGACAATGAGAGGAAAGGGTTGGGTTAATTTAGAAGTCCTTAGGAAAGACCTGGTCTCAGATTTTATAGTTACAGAGTTTTATAGTCTTACATCATCAAATTCACTATATTGTGTACTCTAAGTCTTCCATTTGTGTTAGTTAAATATGAAGTAGAGTTATAAGCCAGATGTGGAAATTTACTTTTTTGAGTTTAAATGGATTTGATCTTGTCATTGATATACAGTATTCTGTTTTGTTTTAGATATAGAGTCTCACTCTTTTACCCAGGCAAGAGAACAGTGGCTTATAGCTCACAGCAACCTCAAACCCCCGGGATCAGTTTGGTCCTTCTGCCTCAGCTTCCCAAATAGCTGAGACTACGAGTACATGCCATGATGTCTAGCTAGTTTTTCTATTTTTTAATAGAAATGGGGTCTTGCTCTTCCTTAGCTGGTCTCAAACTCCTAACCTCAAGCAATCCTCCCACCTTGGCCTCCTGGCATGCTAAGATTGTAGGTGTGAGCCACCATGCCCAGCTACAATGTTACAATGTATGTCCCCACTCCCTCCCCCAGCTAGAGCGATGTATCATCATAGCTCACAGCAACCTCAAACTTCTGGGCTCAAGCAGTCCTCCTTGCCACCGTCTCCCAAGTAGCTGGGACTATAGGTGCACACCACAACGCCTGGCTCGTTTTTCTATTTTTAGTAGAGATAGGATCCTGTTCTTGCTTAGGCTGATCTCCAACTCCTCAGCTGAAGCTATCCACCTGCCTCAGCCTCCTAGGGTGCTAGGATTACAGACATGAGCCACCATGCCTGACCTACAATGTATTTTATAATGAGACTGATTTCATAAACCATGGAATAAATTTGTGACATTTTGTGTTCTATTCCTGAGGCCGGTTTTTACTGTGTAAGTCTTAAATTAATGGTTCAAAAGGACATCTCTAGATGCATGTATAACTGAAGCTGTAAAATTAACATAAAATTAGAGAAAAAAAAAGAATGTGATCATTTGAGTTTATTATTACTTTTGGTGTAAAGAATATTTTATTGAGTCCAATCAATTATGGTAAAAATAATTGAAGGAGATAAAAGATTTGAAACAAATGTAGAGACTGTAGCAGTTATAAAAGTGTTCTATGGAAACCACGAAGCAACAAGAATTGGCACTCTTAATTTTTAAAAAATAGACTATTTTTTTAGAACAATATTAGGTTGACACAAAATTGAGGAGAAAGTACAAAGATGTTTTATTTACCTAATACTCCCCCTCCACAGCTTTCTCTACTATCATCATCTCACACCAGAAAATTGTTAAAATGGATGATGTTAGATTGACAAACCTTAATACCATCCAAAGTCCATAGACACATTAGGATTCATTAGAGATGTTGTATATTTTATGAATTTTGACAAATGTACAGACATATGTCAGAGATACTATGGATTTGGTTTCAGACCACTACAATAAAGTAAATATCACAATAAAGTGAGTATCACAATAAAGTAAGTCATGTGAACTTTTTGGCTTCTCAGTATGTATAAAAGTTATGTTTACACTATACTGTAATCTGTTAAGTCTGCAGTAACATGTAAAAGGTGTACAACCTTAATTAAAAATACTTTATTGTTAGAAAAATTGCTAACAATCATCTGAGCCTTTAGCAAGTCATAAACTAATAAATACTAGTAGAATATCTAAGACTTAATGTTACAGCTATGATGTTTAAGCCTGAACTTCTCAGATGTGTTCTATGGGTCCTAGTTTGGAAAATGCTAATTTGGGCAGGTTATGGAGTCCTGAACTAGAAATTAGGATATACCTGTGTTCTTACCTTTTTGGTGTTAACTAAGTAGTTATGGAAAAACTCCTTTCTGTCTTTTTTGGATTATTTATAATATGAAAGATTCAGTTTAGTTGATTGTGTGATTTAGCCAATTCTCTGTTCCGTAATTCTGATTCTGTAGTTTAGTACTAAGGTTTTAATTTTTACTTTGTATAAATTTTAAATACATATATATTAAATTTTTCTATATCCAACTAGACCACAAGACTATGGGGAAAGGGCCAAGGAAGGGGAAGGGAGGGGGGAGGTTTTGGTGGAGGGAGGGTAATGGGTCGGGCCACATCTATGGTGCATATTTTTATC
>CAUYPK010028861.1:0-16899 GCA_963574355.1 Loris lydekkerianus
GGTATAGAAGGGACATTTCTTAAACTAATAGAGGCCATCTACAGCAAACCCACAGCCAATATCATATTGAATGGAGTGAAATTGAAATCATTTCCACTTAGATCAGGAACCAGGCAAGGTTGCCCATTGTCTCCATTGCTCATTAACATTGTAATGGAAATTATAGCCATTGCAATTAGGGAAGAAAAGTCGATCAAGGGTATCCACATAGGGTCAGAATAGATCAAACTTTCACTCTTCACAGATGATATGTGCGAAGTGATCAAGAAATATAGCAATGTCTCAGGCTATAAAATCAACACACATAAATCTGTAGTCTTTATATATACCAACAATAACCAAGCCAAACAAACAGTCAAGCACTCTATTCCTTTCACAGTAGTGCCAAAAAAGATGAAATATTTGGGAGAATACCTAACAAAGGATGTGAAAGATCTCTACAAAGAGAACTATGAAACTTGAAGAAAAGAAATAGCTGAAGATGTTAACAGATGGAAAAACATATCATGCTCATGGCTGGGAAGAATCAACATTGTTAAAATGTCCATACTGCCCAAAGCAATATATAATTTTAATGCAATTCCTATTAAAGCTCCCTTGTCATACTTTAAAGATCTTGAATAAATAATACTTTGCTTTATATGAAATCAGAAAAAACTTTGAATAGCCAAAAAATTACTCAGCAATAAAAGCAAAGCAGGAGGAAACCCACTACCAGACCTGAGACTGTACTATAAATCAATAGTGATCAAAACAGCATGGTACTGGCACAAAAGCAGAGAAGTAGATGTCTAGAACAGAATAGAGAACCAAGAGATGAATCCAGCTAGTTATCATTATTTGATCTTTGACAAGCCAATTAAAAACATTAAGTGGGGAAAAGATTCCCTATTTAACAAATGGTGCTGGGTAAACTGGCTGGCAACTTGTAGAAGATTGAAACTGGACCCACACCGTTCATTATTAACTAAGATAGACAATCAGTGGATAAAAGATTTAAAATTAAGACATGAAACTATAAAAATACTTGAAGAAAGTGCAGGAAAAACTCTTGAAGGAATCAGCCTGGGTGAACATTTTATGAGGAGGACTCCCCAGGCAAGTGAAGCAGTACCAAAAATACACTACTGAGACTTGATCAAACTGAAAAGCTTCTTCGCAGCCAAGAACACAGTGAGTAAATCAAGCAGACCACCTCAGAATGGGAGAAAATATTTGCAGGTTATACCTCTGATGAAGGTCTAATAACCAGAATCCACAGAGAATTCAAATTTATTAGCAAGAAAAGAACACGTGACCCCATTTCAGGGTGGGCAATGGACCTAAAGAGAAACTTCTCTAAAGAAGACAGACACAAAATCTACAAACACATGAAAAAAAGCTCATCAACCTGAATCATCAGAGAAATACAAATCAAAACTACTTTGAGATATCACCTAACCCAAGCAAGAGTAGCCCACATAACAAAATCCCAAAACCAGAAATGTTGGTGTGGTTGTGGAGGAAAGGGCACACTTCTACACTGCTGGTGGGAATGCCCATTAATACGTTCCTTCTGGAAGGATGTTTGGAGAATACTTAGAGACCTAAAAAATAGACCTGTCATTCGATCCTATAATTCCTTTACTAAGTTCATACCAAGAAGACCAAAATTCACAATATAACAAAGACATCTGTACCAGAATGTTTTTTGCAGCCCAATTCATAATTGCTAAGTCATGGAAGAAGCCCAAGTGCCCTTGACCCACGAATGGACTAGCAAATTGTGGTACATGTATACCATGGAATATTATGCAGCCTTAAAGAAAGATGGAGACTTTACCTCTTTCATGTTCATATGGATGGAGCTGGAACATATTCTTCTTAGCAAAGTATCTCAGGAATGGAAGAAAAAGTATCCAATGTACTCATCCCTACTATGAAGCTAAATTATAGCTTTTAAATAAAGGCTATACCCCAACTATAGCACAAGACTATGGGGAAAGGGCCAAAGAAGGGGAAGGGAGGAGTAAGTTTTGGGGGAGGGAGGGTAATGGGTTGGGCCACATCTGTGGTGCATCTTAGAATGGGCACAGGCGATTGCACTAATGTACACAGCTATGATTTAACAATAAAAAAAATTAATTAACTTTTTAAAATGTGTTAGAACACTTAATTCTATTAAGTCGTAAGTATTTTCACTAATATATTGATTAGTCTGATTATAGTTACCATTTCACATTGTACCATAAATATACACAATTTATTTGTAAACTATACCTAAGTAAGGCCAGAAAAAAATAATTAAAATTTTTATTTTTTTTATTAAATTATATCAGTGCTGGATAATGATAGTGATGCATTTATGGGACATTTTAAATCTATTAAGAAAAGAGTATAATTGTCATACCACAAAAAATAAGTGGGATGCTGGATGTATTAATCAGTTTGATGTAAGCATTTCTCATTGTATGTCAAATGTTTTCTTATATTGAAGTACTCCTTTTAGCATTACTTACAGAATGGTCTGATGTTGATGATATCCTTCAGCTTTGTCTGGGATAATCTTTATTTCTCCTTCACGTTTAAAGATTACATTTTTCAGAATATATTATAGTATGTTAGGGTTAAGGTTTTCTTCCTTTAGCACATTGAATATGTCATGACACTCTCTCCTGTCTTATATGGTATTCACTAAGAAGTGTACTGCCAGATAAATTAGATTCCTTTATATGTTATTTGTTTCATTTTTCCTACTTCTCTTATGACTTTTTGTTTAACCACATCTTCTGGGAGCCTGATCATTACATGATTTTATGAAGTCTCATTCGGGTATGACCTTATTGTTCCTGAACATTCATATCTTTCTCAAAGGTTCAAAAACTCTCTGTTATTATTTCTTTGAATAAATTTCTACTTTAGTCACACTTTATCTCATCTTTAAGACCAACAACTCTTAGATTTTCCCTTTGAGACTATTTTCTAGATTTTGTAGGCATTCTTTTCTTTTTTATTCCTTTATCTCTTCTGATTTTGTCTTTTCAAGTAGCCGTTTTTATGCCCACAAATTCTTTCCTCTGCTTGTTGGATTCTGCTCCTGAGAGACTCTGATACATTTCTCAGTTAGTCAATTGAATTTTTAACCTCCAGAATTTCTGCTTGATTTTTCTTTATTATTTCAATGTCTTTGTTAAATTTCTCTTACAGACTTCTTAATGACTTCTTTGTGTTGTCTTCAAGTTCTTTGAGTATGTCCTATACATGCTTAAGAAGAAGGCTATGTCTCTGACAACGGTTTAATAACCAGAATCCACAGAGAACTCAAAAATATAAGCAAGAAAAGAACAAGTGATCCCGTGACAGACTGGGCAAGGGACTTAAAGGTAAACTTCTCTGAAGAAGATAGGCGCATGGCCTACAGACATATGAAAAATGCTCATCATCCTTAATCATCAGAGAAATAAAAATCAAAACTACTTTGAGATATCATCTAACTCCAGTAAGATTAGCCCATATCACAAAACCCTAAGACCAGAGATGTTGGCGTGGATGTGGAAAAAAGGGAACATTCATCCTGTTCTCGAAGTAGAAGCTTTTTTCTGTTCCCTAATGCTTAGGACACAAAGAATGTCCATTCCTGACTATGCTGTGTGCTGCCTCTCTCCTGCTCAGGAAGCTTCTGGGCTGTTTGGAGCAGTGTTCAGTTCATCCTCCAATGACAGTTCCACCATGGCCATTTTCCTTGTCTCCTCAGGTCTAGGTCAAGGGCCATGCTCCCAGCAGCAGCACAATTTGCACTGTCCATCCGTACCCCTTGCTGTGAATCAACCCTGGGCACAGAGGTTCCAGTCAGATTCTTTTCCGGGCCTGGACCTGCAGGAAGGAAGTGTATGAAGCTTCTGGCCTAGGCACCGAGCCACGGAATCTCCATGAATCAACAGTGTCTCTGAGCCTCCCTGAAGGCACATTGTAAATCGTAAAGCATCAAGTGAAGAACAGGAGGGAGTGTGATGTGGAGGACTCCACCCTACACTTCTGAGTGGCTGTCTTATCTGGAGTGATCACAACCCCACAGATAACCTTCATGCCCCTGTCTTAGCTTGGGCCTCATGGAACATGCAGAAGCCAGGGTTAAACAGACTCCACTGGAGAAACGTCCTTCAGAGGCTAAGGCTGTTGCGGGAATGACCACTATGTTAGTCCTCACCTGCAAACGAGGCAAAGCTGGGGCAGAGAACTGAAAGATTTGCCCTTGACCACAGCATTGAGCGGTAGAGTGAATGGGAAGAGAGTATGGTGTGTGTTAAAGGCTGTCAGTATTTGCCAGACCACAATCTTTTTATATATATACACATATGTTGAACCAAGAGTTTGGCATTGTAAAAGGGACCTTTTAATTACCACACTCTTTTATACAGAACATGATTAAAAACTTTTTATTAAAAATTAAGATGCCTTAGAAACCGTGTAAAATTTTAAAAGGTTCTACCTTTCCACCTCGTCTTTTCCAGGGCAGCTCAGGAGAGACAGTTGGAGAACTCCATGAGGAACACTCGGTCTTGCCAATTTGTCCCTATATTGGCCCAGGACAGCCATTCACCCCCTTGTTTTTGGTTATTTCCACTGCTGTCAGGTGTTCTCCTTCAAACACCCCTGTGCTGCTGTGAGGATGGCTCCCGGAGGGCACAAGGCAAGCTTCTCTGCGCTGGGGACTGTGCGTGCCTGTCTGCACTCCCAGAGCCACTCTGAAGTTTGCTGTTTTTCCTCTGACTTCTCTTCTGGACTGTGAGCTTACCTAGAGGACCAGCCTTGTGTTTATTCACCGGGGCAACTCAGACGGAGTAGCAGGAGGATTCCTCCTTTGTGGGCCTTGCTTTCTGCTTCGATTTTTCTCCTTTTTCTTTTTTTTGTAAATGGGGTAACATAGAGAGAGTCGGTTTGTTTGTTTGTTTGTTTTCCTGACTGTGCCGCTCTTTGTGTTCGAGACACCCTTTGCTATTTAGGGAGTTGTCATTGGGCTATGAAACCTTTATCCCACTCACCCCTGTAGCCCTTCACCATGACCCCAGGCCTCCCCTCAGCTCCTCCTCTTTAGAGCAGGACGTGCTCCTTGCTCCGTCTGATCCACACACCGGCCCCTTACACCCCATTCTCTTGGACGTTTACCTCCATTTCTTTTATATGTGTCTAATACTAATAGCAAGACTTTGGGCTCAGATTGCAAAAGCACACATCTTCCACCTTCATCTCCTTCTCACTATCAGTCCTGATTGCAAGGTCTGAAAACTGTGAACTGCCTGTTTCCTGAGATTTTCTTTTTGTCCCCCAGAGAACCAACTGGAGCTCTTTGCCCATCTGGGTGCAGTGAGGAAGTCTCTGGTTTGCTGGATTGTTCCTTCATTCAGGAAGGCAACCCAGGGGCTGGGGATGAGAGAAGAACACGATGACACAGGCCTTGCCCAGAAGAGGCTTTTGGGCTGGTGTTGGAGATACCGGGACACCCACCACATTGAAACACCGGGACACCTGCCACACTCTCTTGGATGTCAGTGTAACAGGCTGGGTGGAGCCGGGAAGCGTGGGATGCCCCATCCCAGGCCAGAGAAGGGACTTCTGTATTCAGCAAAGGGCCAGGGGTCAGGGAAAGCTGCCCCTCAAAGTCCTAGTTGAACTGACTTGTGAGGCAGGCGAGTCATGCGTTGGGCAGACTTAGCCAGGGGGCTTGTGACGGAGAGAGGGACACCAGCAAAGGCTCGGCTCCATGCAAGAGGGGTGGCCGTGGCCGTCTGCGTAGGAGCCCTGTCCAAGGACAAGGAGTCTTGTTCTGGGGCACCCCTCCTTAGCCCTGCAAGCAGGGCATACTTCAAGGGTGTTCTCAGGACAGGCCGAAGCCTGGATGGCTGGTGTGAGGGGCGGTGGAGCCGGGCAGGAGTGAAGGAGTGAAGGATGAGTCACCGAAAGTCTGTGTGCTGAGACACGGCTCTTAAAGGAGTCCTAGTGTTTTGCAGAGGAGAAAGTGCTTCAAGGCAGATTATGCAGCCAACTGTGAGCCAGTAAATGGTTTTGCCGGGGCGATATCGGAACATTTTGGCAGCCCTCTTTACTGGGCTTGGGGCTCTCTGGCTATCAGATACCTTTCTAACTCTCCTTGTGAAGACCCCTGAGAGGTTGGGGTGAAAATGGAGTGCTTTTAAGCATTTTGATAGGATTTCAATTGCTTTTTAATTTTTAATAAAATTTTTAATATAGCTCTGTGTGAAAAGCCACCAGGATAAAAAGATTCCACTAAACAGGGAGTCCCTGTTTTAGTACTAGGAGACAGATGAGTTTAACAAACACCTTGGAGCACTTTTCAGGAGCAGCAAATCGCTCTGCTGGAATGGGAAGAGGGGAGGTGGATGTATGTGTGTGCACATCTTTTTATTTTTCTGTGCAGTCAGTAATTCCACTCTTTGGCAGTTATCACTAAGCTTCTGGCACCTTTGACTAATAACCTTTCACATAGGATAGTTACACTGCTCCAAAGACAGTTTGGACATCTGAGCCAAACATTTATCTGTTTCATTGGCAAGTAACTGAACTGACAGACACACCTGTCTCTTTGGTTTCCAAGAAAATGTCTTGTTAGAAATGTGTGAAAATATATTATATGACAGTTGCTGAAAATGTTTCTGAGGCAGCAATAAATTGATTGTGGTTTTGGACCAGATGTGCACCGTATTTAGAATTTATTATATTTCTCCGTATTCCGGCCCAGCACTTAAGTAAACAGAGAGAAGTGCTTTGTTTTTTAGTGAACCTGCTATGTGAGTGAGTGGCATTTCACTCCAGTCAGTGATAGAAAATTATAAAAATCATGCAAATTGCTAATACTCCTTCACCTCACACCCACTGTGGAGCTGATAAGACTCAAAATTAAGGGTCTGTTGTTTTTGTTCTGATTCCTTAGGTGGAGGGGAAGGTTTAGCCTGCAAATGTCCACAACGGGGCCGTGCGGCGTTTTCTGCACTCACCAGAGACTAAAGAAATGCACTTGCTATGTGTCTGCAGGACTGACATCCTGGCCCTTTTATCGGATACACCTCTTTATTGCATATCCTCATGAAACTTTACTAAAGATGCTAAAACTTTGTTTTCCTATTTGCGTTCAATAAAATAGGATTCTCCATGTAGACCTGATCTGCAGCTTTTCTGCCTTCTCACTTTCTGTTTCACGTCTAAAGACACGTTGGTCTTGAGTGGTTAAAGATCTGCCTCATTTCATTTCCCTGCCAAGTGGGAATAGGTTCCCAGCTTTTTGTTAATTCTGGGCATTCCCAAAACCACTGCCGTGTCACTCTGCATCACTGTGCCAGGCACTTGGAGAAGCGGGGATGAGCATAGGATGTGGCCCTGCCCTTGGAAAAGCAGCAGGGGCTTCATGAGGACACGAAGGCTAGGTGCTGCACACAGTCGGCCTGGTTTAGGGCTCACAGAAACCCTAGACTTTGCAGGTGCTGGAGGGGTGTTAAATTTTTTATTTTGTAAAAATGAAACCAGGCCTCATGTTAGTTCAGAAATTAGGATCCAGAATCAATAGTCACTTGACTGCAGAGCCCACTCTTATCCTGCAGCTCCTTGCTAGTTAAAACTAGAAACATGGGGACCAAAGGCTAACAGAGGCACTAGAGTGTTAACACTCTATGGGTTAGGGAAGGATATCTCGGTACCTGCAGTCAGCAAAGGAAGGCTTCATGGAGGAGCACCTCACCTGTGTTTGGAAGCCCAGAGATGACAGTAGAAACCCAGAGGCATTGGGCAAAGATGTCTGAGCACTGATAAGCTACTTGGGATTGCCAGGGGCAGGACCAAAGAGCAGGTGTGGAGGGGGAAAGGGAACGCAGGGCAGGGCGCATACGTGTAGCCCTGTGAGAGACTGAGTGCATGCATGTGCACATGTGTGCTCATGTGTGTGTTTGTGTGCATATGTGTATGTGTGTGCTGATGTGTGCACGTGTATACATGTGTGCACCCATGTGTGCATGTGTGTGCTCATGTGCATATGTGTGTACATGTGTGTTTGTGTGCATATGTGTGTGTGCACATGTGTATGTGTGTGCTCATGTGTGCACATGTGCTTGCTCGTGTGCACGTGTGTACATGTGTGTGCTCATGTGTGCATGTGTGTGCGTGTGTACATGTATATGTGTGTGTTCATGCACGCATGTTGCATGTGTATGTGTGTGCACATGTGTATGTTCATGTGTACACATATGTGTGCACATGTGTGCATGTGTGCATGTGTAAGAGCATGTGTGTGTGTGTGTGTGTGTGTGTGTGTGTGTTGGAGAAGATTTTGGAATGGGGAAGAAACACACCTTTTAACTAAAGAATGCAACATGTGGGGCTATCACATGCTGAATATTCCCTGTGTGGCCAGAGCAAGTGGTGTTCTAATGAAGAGATTGTCATGTTTCTTTTTCCAGTAGGGAATAAGCTCAAGCTCTTTGCTGAGTTACAAGTGGCTGAGAGTTGTTGGCAAAGTGAATAAATTCTCTTTGAGTCTCCCTGAGAGAAGCAGGCAGCAGGGAGGGTGAGTGGGAAGAGGGAGCCCACTGTGGTCTCACCACTTCTCCGGTTCTCTAGAGACGCCTAGAAGCTGGAAGGCAGATGAAAATATAAGCAGAAGAAAATCCAGAGGAAAAGCCCCGTGAGCCCAGGAAGCACCCAGATCTTTAGATCTGGGGTAAGAACTGGGATTGGGTGGGGCTATCTTTTTCTTCCAGATTATACCTTTTTAACTATTTCCAGCAAATATTTGTTGTTCCAGGCCCTGTTGCATAAAGCATGAAGTAATAAAGTCCAATTTCTCCCTTTCTCCATTTTCCTTTGTAGGCAGATGCCTAGCAACATTTCATGGAATTTTAAAAGTACTAATTATAGAAATGAATGACATATGATTTTATAATGGGGCAGAAGGAAAAAAACCCTAAGATGTAGTGAGTGACTTAGAAATTCCTATGTAGTAATCTCAGATGCCTATCCATAAGATAAGAATCCTGGTTCAAACAGGGGAATTAAATTTAAAAGAAAGGTACACACCAAATTTATACTTGCATTTTTCCAGTGGCTTGAAAGGAAGTAAGAGAGTTTTTTTCAAATGTGTTAAAAATTGATACACAACTTTCAGGGGTACACAGTCATTTGTGTGCCAGACAATGCACTGGCTTCCGGGGATCCCAGGAGGGCATCCAGGGAGCTTCCACTGTACTGAGCGAGGCAGAGACAGTGGATTTGCTACAGATGCGGATACTGAGAAGGGTGAGTCACAAGGATGGGAAAGGTCAGGAGAGGCAGTATGGAAAAGGTGACGTTTGAATGAGTTTCCAGCATGGATAAGAGTTCAGATAGACATGAGAGGGGTGGAAAGGAAGAGGAAGGTGAGGGGCACTGTAAGTGGAGAAATGTACCAGTAAAGACCCAGGATGTTGAAGTGCCCTCTCTACTTGGGAAACTAACCATGAGCCCCTTAGCAGATGCCCTGAAACTAGTCTAGCCCTAACCCAGACTGGGAAATACCACTTGGGCCTGAGGAGCTGCTGCGTTTTTAGTGGGGGGGGTTTAATATGGACTGAATCGGAGGAAAGGAACTGGTGCCAGTGTGGGGCTGGGAGGAGATGGAGCTGGACGGTCAGAACACAAAAAACAGGCCCTGAGGCCAGTAAGTCCCTCACCGCAGCAGGTGGTGCGGTGGCCCCATTTCCTCACGGCCTCGCCAGCCCCTGCCTTGGTCAGCTCTGTATCCCTGTGCCCAGCACAGCAGGTGCTCAGTAAATCTGAGTGGAGTGGATGGAGAAAAGAAGGTGCTATTTGTTGTTTGGTTAAGAGGTCCTGATAAAGGCGGGAGCCTCTGTGGAAAACCTGAAAATGACAACATTATTTGGGACTAGAAATCTAGTTCAGATACAGTTCTCATTTTTTGATTGATTCTGATAAGGCAGTGTGACTAATATTTCTCTTTGTTATTGGTATTGGTGTAAATGGTATTTCATATGGATGCATTTTCTAGGAATCACCAATCAATTCTTTGGTCCACATTGAAATCTATTCTTGCTCTTAAGAGATAATAAAATACACAAAGAAAAGTACTATTTAATATATTTTGAAAGATGCAGAAGTGAGTTAGAGATGATCAATTATGAGCCTTCAGTGAGGACTGACAATCATTTTAGCAACTAGAGGAAAAATTTTCTTAATGATTATCCCAACTTTCATGTTGCTCCCAGATCTTACAGTGTAAGACTTACTATAAAGGCATATCTTAAAGAAAACGAGACAGATGGTTCTGCAGACAGCACCACCATCATCACAAATGGAAGAATCACACCATCAACTGGCTTCTGAGAAGGTGGCTTTGCCACAGTTCAGCTCAGCCAGTGTCTCCAGATAGAATGGATAGTGAAATCAAAGCCGGTGAATGGAGCCAAGCTTTGGAATGTGGTGGGCCATATTTTGAAATGTCAACTGAGAGTTTTCTAGTATGTCTTTGGGTTTCTTGGTCCTTCTTCCATCCAGTAAACTAGGGCATTCTGAGCTGAGGGAAGGTAGATCATGGAGTGACTGCAGAAAAAGAAGTCAGATCTTACCTTTTGAGTCCCAGAAGCCTAGCTCCTTCAAGAAAGAGAACAGTCTTGGGGGATGAACAGTAGAAGAGCTAGGATATAGGAAATGTGAGAGCCAGCTAGCTGCTGCAGAGGGGGAAAATATTCCTTTGGGTTGAGAGGTATCTGGGAATTGTGAGGGCATATTTGGAAGCTTCAGCATGCATAGTCCCTGAGAAAGAGGAACAGCCCTCTGTCCTTGCCCAGACTACGTCGGGGGGAGGTGTGATTGCAGAGATCCAGATAGAACTGTGTGAGCTGTGGGCACACAGGATAGTGCCCAGAGGAGAAAAGGCTGTGTGGGCACAAAGGCCTTCCATAGCAGCCATCGCCTATGACCCAGGCTGATGGGAAGGAAGATTCTCGGAGCCACGTGGATGGGTTTTTGAATGGTCCCACAGTTCCCCGCAGCCCAGCACGGCATGTAGCAGAGAGTGTATTGCTGGGCACTGGAGGGGTACAGGGAAAAACAAGAACAGAGGTGGAAATGGGGTGTGGGCCAGGCGGCAGTGAGCTTGTGGGATGGGAGCCAGGACCAGGGCCCAGTGACGCTGAGTGGGGACTCAACGCCCACCACCCCTTCCCTCCCAATGTGGCCTACTCAACCTCTACACTCCCGAAGTGGCTGAGATTAAGCTTCTGTCACCTCATTTGCAGAGGCTCTCAAAATAGAGATTTGATTGTGGGGTATAAAATGAAGTCACGTTGATTCAATCCTACTTTTTCTATAATAAGGAAAAGTTCCAATTGATAAAGTCTGGTTAAGAATGGGTACTTCTCTGTCCTGCAAAGATCAGAACACCCTTAATCTCGGGCCAAAACCAAGAGGGGTTTGTTGAAAAGATACACAAACGTCTCTTAGAAACCAAGCAGAAAAGTAGAGCTGGACATGGCAGGGATTTTTAGAAAGTTGAAAATGAAAATTTCTTTACTGTTTCTAAAGAGATATGTGAGCTCCTTCATCTCTCCCTCTGTGCCTTCCCCTTTCCCTCCAATCCCAGCTGCTTCGGCCACTACAGCCCCAGAGAGTCTGTGTCAGCCACCCCTCCCCAGGCCTCCACCAGCCCTGGCCCTGGTGGCAGAGTTTCCTATGTCTCTGTCAGGGCAATGTCCACACAAGAATTTGATTGCTCCCTTTGGTCAGGGGTCTATTCCTGGTGCAGCCACTGGGTGGCATGTTGGTGCCCAGACCACATTCAGAGCAGTAAGAAAGTCTGTAGCACACCTTCAGGGCGCCTCTCAAAGAGCACCCTGTGGGCGGCGCCCTGGGCCTGTGCAGCACACACCCTGTGTTGGCAGACAGTGGTCCTGGCCCAAAGGCCGCTGTCCTGCTTAACCAACATAGTCTCAAACAGTGGGATTCGGTGCTGCTGCTGTTTGGCGGGAGCAGAAGTCTTCCTGATACGCTGGGTGAGCCTGTGAACACAAAGTGTACAGCAAGAGCAGGAGGGCTGGCCTGGGCACTCCGAGCGTTCAAGGCGAAGCAGAGGAGGGCACCTCGTCTGCAGAAAACAGGCTTTGCTACTCAACTGACCTGGGTTCAGATCCCATCACTGTTTATAAAATATGAGATTGGTCAAGTTTCTGGTTTCTTTAAGTCTGAGTGTCTATCAAAAAAGTGAAAATGAACATTTCTAGGGGGATTCTAAGGTTGAAAAGGTTGCAATGCCTCTAAGAAATTTAGGCCAGTGTCCGATGTTTTGTAAATGTTCAGTAAGTGTCAGATGTCATAAATTTAATTATTAGTGAGAATAAACCACACACTATTGAGTCTTGAAATGTTAATGACCCATTGTATAAGACAGATTTATGTATTTGCTTCCAAGGTATGCATTTTGTTAAAGTCCTTGTCATTAAAATGAAAATCAGAATCAAGGCGGGATGTGGTGGCTCACACCTGTAATCCTAGCACTCTGGGAGGCTGAGGCAAGCGGATATCTTGAGCTCAGGAGTTCAAGATTAGCTTGACCAAGAACGAGACCCCTTCTCTTCCAAATAGAAAAATTAGCCCGCCACGGTGGTGTGAGCTTACAGTCCTAGCTATTCAGCAGGCTGAGGGAGGATGATCCCTTGAGCCCAGCAGTTTGAGGTTGCCATAAGCTACAATGCCACCAATCTAGCTGGGTAACAAAGTGTGAATCTGTCTCAAAAAAAAAAAAAAAAAAAAAAAAAATCAGGGTGGCACCTGTGGCTCAAAGAGTAAGGCACCGGCCCCATATACTCAGGGTGGAGGGTTCAAGCCCAACCCCCGCCAAAAAACTGCAAAAAAAAATCAGAATCAATGTTATATCAATAGCAATACAAGTAATAATTAGCAACGATGATGATGATGACGATGACGAAGAACCTGGATTAAATTCTGTGTTAGGCTTAGTGTGGTGTGAGCACTCATGTATGAATTACATCTGATTTGGATTTTTTATTTTGGATTTAACAGTCTTTGTCCAAATGACATTTCCCCACCCCCCACCATCCTGACCCCTGACAGCTAACAAGATGTGATTTTTTTTTCAAGCTTTATGTTTCACAAACAAAATATATGTTTATAGGTCACAGTATCCAAGCTGCTAATTATGGACATCTTTTTCTATAGTTCACAATTAATCACTCATGTCTTTGGGGTTATATGGAAAACAATTTATGTTACAAAATCAAGTCTCTCCCTTAAAAATGTTTGCCCTGGGAGTAAGGAGGGAGAAAATTACAAACTGTTATTATTTTCCCTTAGATGGATCTAAATATTAACATTCCCTTAGTTTTAAAGATTATTTTTATGCTGCTCCTTTATAAACAATTTAAGTACAGTAACTTCTGTTGTCTCGGGCCCTGTCTGCAGCATACCCAAACAACCCAGCTAAAAAAAGTGAACAAATCAATTTAACAGGTTATTTGGCATCCTACGTAGAAAATAAAAAGTTTGAATAGCTTAAAACACTTTAAAAAGCATAGCATACAGTAAATTAATTTGAATGTTTAAACATAGCCTAAGGGTCTCTTGTATAGAGAAGGGAGTTGCTGTTTCTAGATCTCATTGTAACTGTGTTAACCACCCAACTGCCAAGATGGCGACAGCAGTAGCAGTGACAGCAGTCCCAGCAGGGATCACAGTGGGGAGAGGAGAACAAGCTCGTCTGATAATAGCATCAGTTGTCGTCATAATAACCGTCAACACCAGGTGTGGACATGGTTCTAAGCAATGCATGGACGGTAACTCGTTTAACCCTCATAGCAACATGAGAGATAGAACTATTATTTCCCCATTTTGCAGGACAAGAAACTTGAGGTTCTTAGAGTTGAAGTCACTAGTGCAGGAACCAAGATTTGGAGAACAGTTGCAATGACTGATTTTTTTTTTGTTGTTGTTGTTGTTTTTGCAGTTTTTTTGGTTGGGGCCAGGTTTGAACCTGCCACCTCGGGGCCGGCACCCTACTCACTGAGCCACAGGCGCCACCCTGTCAATGGCTGAGGGTGACCCGATGTCTGTGCTTCTCAGCTCTCAACACGGTCACACCCTGAACACTGCTGCAAGCCCAGGAGGTGGGTTCCTTCTTCTCTCCAGTTAACACAGGAGGACGCTGGGGCTGATGAAATGGCAGACAAAGGTCTGAGACCAAGGGTCCCATGCTGGGACTCTGATCTTGCCTCTCACTTTGGGGTTTGGGAGTAGTTGCTTGTAGTTTCTGCTCAGATTGATTTGCTGAGGAGAGGGAAGTCCTCAAGCAGAACTGCTACCCCGAGGGGAACTCTGACGGTGGGGCCCGTTGGCAACTATTCCTATCTTGGAAAGAAAAGCGCCCACTTTCCAGGACAGGTGACAGGAGGCTGGGGGACCCTGGTGGACCCTCAGAGTTGAGAGTGAGGCTGCAGGGTGAAGTTGAGTGTGGCCCTTGCCTTGTGCACACAATTTCAGGGGACACCAAAAATACAATCAATGATGAAGATGATATTCTCATGCAACATATAAAGACATTTCATTTTATTTAAGATAAAAAAAAAATTTTATAGAATCAAAACGAATGCAAAAAATTGCACACCCAAATAAGGTATTAACATAAAGGCAGGGTCAGTATGGGCAGGTCATCTGGGACCTCCAGATGGCGACTAAGCGGGCGGGTGGGCCTTGGGCTGTCCTCACCCCCACAGAGCCTTCCTGGGCCCTGAGCAATATTCTGGCCCTCTAACCGGCCGTCCTGCTGCTGGACACTCCAGCCTCCCTGGCAGGGTCGCTGTGAAGGGATGCCGGTCCCTGTGGCAGTGCTTCATGCATCACATCCCCAGAACGATATTCTTTCATTCAGTGGTGGGTTAAAAACTGAGGATGAAATTTCTGGTGATATGTTAAAAAGGTTAAGCCTCTTCACCCTCCACCTTTTCTCTCCAGAACCCAACCAAAGGAGTTAGTTTAGGAAAAAAAAAAAAGACAATGTCTTTCCTATTTTAGATCTTCACCTTGAGCCATCATTGGTTTTTCTTATTTACTGCTTAGGGTGTAAGAAATGTGAGAATATCCTGTTCTCCCCCTAAGAATGTGTCAGCTGGGACACGTGTGCCCTGTTGGGGCACTGGGGAATTGTGCAGTCCCAACGGGCTTCCAGGACGTGGCCCAGCAGTCGTGGTGCAGGATATGAACATCGCTGCTTCCCACCCCAAAGGCATTTCATTTATTATTTTAAAAATATTTTCTTTGGGCTCCTTTAATCCTCTGGGACGTTTGCTTGATGAATAGCAAATAAGATCCCTGACCAGACTGTTGTTATAAATATCCATGGTATTAATTCAAACCATTTGCATTGGAAACTTTTTTTCCTGGAGGAAAAGAGGTGGCTGATTTAACCTCAACATTTGGGACATGCTTTCCCCTAAAATAACTATAACAGCCATCATTTTTTCTTTTCCTGCCGGTGTGTCAATTTTTTTTAATGAGAGGCTGGGTCCTTTCAGTACCTTTGGTCTCCATAGTAACAATTTCTTGTGTTTATTCTGGCTTACTAAAATATAACACAGAGGCAAAGGTCAGTGACTCATTTTTGATTAGGGGTTACTCTAATTAGAGGATGGTTATTTAAAACTCAATCAGTCACACAAAGATACTATGTGCCTAAAAACAAGTTTCATGGAAAGCATTTTAAATAAAAATCATAAAACATGGAGGCAGTGAGATGTTTCCAGACTATGGCTTTCTTCACAGGGGCGGGTGTTTTCAGGATTATTATTGTTTCATCCATGTATAACTGACCTTGAGTCCCTGCCATTCCCTCCCTGGGACCAGGATCTGAGTAATGCATTAAGTAATGGATTGAAGCATCTGAAATGACTAATGCCATTAGTTATAGGAGTCTATGTGGACCAATGGTCTATGCCTCTCAGATGAGCTCAATTGATATAATAAAGACGTTCTCAGGCGGCCCCGGAGTGCCCAGCAAAGGCAGAAACATTGCTCGGGTATCTTCTCTCCATCTGCTCTGTGTCCAAGGCTGGTTTTCGGACCTGTGGGAAGGGAAATGGGGCTTGCAGTGTGGTAAGATTGTTGCCTGGAGTTTCAACTGGGGCAGCAGAGTCTGCATCAGAGGATGCCCGAGGGGATTACACAAAAACCACACTCACAAAGGGCAAAGTAGAGTCTTCATAAATATCGTGGTGGCTGTTATCATTACTTCTTTTTACTTTCATTATTTGATCAGCATTTCCCCCTTTGGACTGAGTTCCTTGGCTCTAAGGGAAATTGTTTGAAACTAAGGTAAGACTTTTGAGTGGTGAGCCACATTTCCACTTTGGAAGGTATGAAATCAGTTGGAGTGGGTTTGGACATGGCCTCCTGGGAGGGACGTCCTGTGAGTAGCTTCGTCAGCCCTTAGGGCTCACGCAGGCTCTGGTCCCTCTCGAGTCTGAGAGCGAGGGCTGCTTGGTCCTCCTGCGTCCAGGCTCTCGTGAACTGGCTCCCAGGACCAAGAGTAGAGCTCAGGGTGGCCTTCATGCCTCATCTGGTTGAGTCTTGATCAAACAGAATTTAAAAAATATATAAACAGATGCATACTTGGTGGCAGAATTGGAAGCTGGCTGCGCACCTGTGACCCCCACCTTGTGTCTTGACTTTGTATGATTACACAAGATATAGTGAAACATAGGTTTATACTCAGAAGACCAAAAGTCACAATATAACAAAGACATCTGTACCAGAATGTTTATTGCAGCCCAATTCATAATTGCTAAGTCATGGAAGAAGCCCAAGTGCCCATCGACCCACAAATGGACTAGCAAATTGTGGTACATGTATATTATG
>CAUYPK010028864.1:0-63087 GCA_963574355.1 Loris lydekkerianus
CAGTTCCTGGTCAGGGAATGTGGAGCCCTGGTGGGTGCGGGTCACCGGTTGGGGGTCGCTGCACACCTCTTATGGAGGTCTGGGTGGCACCAAGCCCAGGAGTTTGAGGTTGCTATGAGCTGTGACGTCAGGGCACTTTACCCAAGGCAACAGCCCAAGGCTTCAGTGTGCCAAAATGGTCTCACTCTTCTCCTAAGGATTAGGGCTGTGAAGCAGTTCAGTCCCTGCCTTTAAGCTGCTCAGTCACTAGGTTACTTTGTCCTGCTGGTTCCTTGCTCTTGGACCCTGAGGGCAGAGCTTGCTGGAGCAGGTTTTTCGCACAATGGCTTTCACTGAGCCCATCTCAGTGGCTCATTTTCGGCCCCAGGCAATGCCCAAAGTTCTCCACACTTTTGCTCAAGCTCTCCCCAATGCAGCTCAACTGAGCGCCAAGTCCAAGAACACCAAAAAAGTTCACAGGTAAGGCCTTTCCAGTTTGCAGTCTCATTGCTGCTTGTATTCACAGTTGCCGGCGTGATTAGGTCGATTGAACACACGCAGCCACTTGCCAGTATTTCATTGTTTTTGTCCTCCTCGTGGGGTCCAGAAGTCCCTTGCTGGCTCCCTGTATCCTCAAAGGGATGATCATAGGCAGATCCCACCGGCCAGAGATGTCTGGAGCCTTATCTCCCCAGACTCGCTGAGCCCAGTTGCAGGGAAGCTGTTATTCAGCCGCCATCTTTAATCCAATCTATTCCTATCTAGAATTTTATCTAGGTTTGATTTAAAGTCACTGTTTTACCTTTTATAGAATTTACCATCTTCCCTGTTTTGACAAAACTCCAGAGACTTTACTCTTCCAAAGTCTTCCAGTGTCTAATTTCTCTATGGCAAGAGACCTGTCTTGGACTCTTATTCCTATTTACTAGTAGGTTTGGTGATCTATCATATACCTGTTGACTGGGTGTGGTGGCTGTAATCCCAGCACTCTGGGAGGCAGATAAATTGAACTCAGGAGTTAAAGACCAGCCTGAGCAAGAGTGAGACCCTGTCTGTATTAAAAATAGAAAAGCTCTCTGGGCATTGTGGCATATGCCTGTGGTCCCAGCTATTCAAGAGGCTGAGGAAAGAGGATGGATCACTTGAGCCCAAGAGTTAGAGGTTGCTGTGAGCTACGGTGCCAAGGCACTGTACCCAGGGTGAGGGAGTGGAACTCTGTCTCAGTAAAAAAAATTATGTATCTGTCCTTATCAGTGTAAGAATATCCTCCTTTCATCCTTTTGTCTTTGGTGGAAGTTCTTTTGAAGGTTTGTTTTTTTATTTTGTTTTCATTTTTTTTGTGGTGTTTAGAGTTCTTTGAGCTTATCAGTGCCCTCAACAAACTTGCTATTTGTTCCTTTTGGTGTCATCTCTGATTGTGTTACTGAATGCCTTGGGTTGTCTTTTCCTCATTTTGAAACACCCCAGTCATTAGATTAAATCCGGTCTGGTTTTGCTCTTCTGAATTGGCCTTTCCAAAGCCTATGTTGCAGCCTTTCTTCACTGGCCTAAAATTCTCAGATTTCCACTTCACCAGTTGGTTTTGCTTTATTGGTTAGAATTAAATTCTTATTAGTGACTCGGCACCTGTGGCTCAAGCAGCTAAGGCGCCAGGCACAGGCACCTGAGCTGGTGGGCCAAACAACAATGATGGCTGCAACCAAAAAATAGCCGGGCATTGTGGCAGGCACCTGTGGTCCCAGCTACTTGGGAGGTGGAGGCAAGAGAAGCGCCTGAGCCCAGGAACTGGAGGTTGCTGTGAGCTGTGATGCTATGGCAGTCTACACAGGGTGACAGCTTGAGGCTCTGTCTCAAAAACAACCTCAGGTGTGTTGGCTCAGTGCCCGTAGCACAGTGGTTACAGGGCCAGCCACATAACACCGAGGTTGGTGGGTTCAAATCCAGAGCCCGGGCCAGCTAAACAATGGCAGCAACAACAAAAAATAGCCGGGTGTTGTCGGGTGCCTTTAGTCCCAGCTACTTGGGAGGCTGTGAGGCAAGAGGATCTCTTAAGCCCAAGAGTCTGAGGGTTGCTGTGAGCTGTGACACAACAGTACTCTACTGAAGGTAACACAGTGAGACTCTGTCTCAAAAAGAAAAAAGAATCTCCGGGGTGTTTTACCCACACTGGTGTGGGGTAGGCGTCCAGGGCCTGCGCAGTCATTTCCATCTCCTTTATCAGGTCTGACCATGGTCCTCCTTCACCCTTCTGGGTCTTGGACATTGTATCTTCTGGGTCTTGGACATTGTTACCCTCCACAGCATCAGGTTTTTTTCACAGCCAGAAGTGCTTTTTTCCTTGATCACAATACCATATCAAAAGTTGGAAAATTTAGAAAGCCCTTTAGAACTTTAGCAAGTTCTTGACCTTTTTTTTTTTTTTAAAGAGACAGAGTCTCACTTTGTTGCCCTTGGTAGAGTGCTGTGACATCACAGCTCACAGCAACTTCCAGCTCTTGGGCTTAGGCGATTCTCTTGCCTCAGCCTCCCAAGTAGCTGGGACTGCAGGCACCCACCACAACACCCAGCTATTTTTTTGTTGCAGTTTGGCGGGGGCTGGGTTCAAACTCTCCACCCTCGGTATATGGGGCTGGCGCCCTACTCACTGAGCCACAAGTACCACGTCGAATTTTTAATAACACATTTTGCCTTCTAGCATGACATTTTTTGTCTGGATTGTGAAGTCTCACTTTGTCACCCCCTGGTAGAATGCCCAGGCATCATAGCTCACAACAACCTCAAACTTTTTCTTTTTCTTTTTTTTTTTTTTTTTTTTTTTTTTTTTTGAAATAAGAGTATTATTATGTCGCCCTTTGTAGAATGCTATGGCATCACAGTTCACAGCAACCTCAAATTCTTGGCCTCAAGTGATTCTCTGGCCTTAGCCTCCCAAATAGATGGGACTACAGGCACCCGCCATAACACCTGGACATTTTTTTTTTCTTTTTTGAGACAGACTCTTATTATGTCGCCCTCAGTAGAGTGCAATGGCATCACAACTCACAGCAACCTCAAACTCTTGGGCTTAAGCAATTCCCTTGCCTCAGCCTCCCAAGTACCTGAGTCTACAGGCACCTGCCACAACGCCTGGTGTTTTTTGTTGCAGTTCTCATTGTTTAGCTGGCCCAGGCCGGGTTCGAACTCGCCAGCCTCGAACACCTGGACATTTTTAGAGAACCTGACCTTGGTTTTTTGTATGTTGTAATAGGGTCTCGCTCTGACTCAGGCTGGTTTCAAACCTGTGAGATCAGGCGATCAATCCACCTCGACCTCCCTGAGTACTGGGCTCACAGACATGAACCACCAGGCCTTTTTATTTATTTATTGACAGTTTTACTATGTTGCCCTTGGTAAAGTGCCAATGCCATCACAGCTCACAGCAACCTCAAACTCTTGTGCTTAAGCTATTCTCTTGCCTCAGTCTCCTGAGTAGCTGGGACTACAGGCGCCTACCATGAGGTCTGGCTATTTTTTGTTGCAGTTGTCACTGTTGTTTACCTGGCCCAGACTGGGTTCTACCCCGCCAACCTTGATGTATGTGGCCAGCACCCTAAGCACTGCTGCAGGCGCCAAGCCTCACCAAGACTTTTTAAAAGGTTTTTGTTCTTCATTCTTAATGTGTAAATGAGTGGGAATGCCATAAAATTGGGGCCTAGTGTGGCTGAAGCAAGGCCTGTCTGGCTTGATCATTATGCTTACCTGACCTTGGTTCTGTTTTGTATTTTGTAATAGTTGTTGAGTAAGAACTATCAGCCAGGGACTTAGAATAAGAGAGAATAAGTTTATTCTTGGCTAGGCACGATGGCTTGCTCCTGTAATCCCACGCTGGTGGATTGCCTGAGCTCACAGGTTTGAGACCAGCCTGAGCCTTAGCGAGACCCTGTGTAGCTGGGCATTGTGGCGGGCACCCATAGTCCCGGCTACTTGGGAGGCTGAGGCAAGAGAATTGCTCAAACCCAAGAGTGTTCAAGCAAGTGAGGTGTGACGCCATGGCACTCTAACATGGATGACAATGTGAGACTGTCTCAAAAAAAAAAAAAAAAAATTAGTGGTGAACATATTTATTATATATATTGATAGAATTTGCCATTTTGGCTATTTTTAAGTATACAATCCAGTAGCATTAATTGCACTGACATACAGCCATCAACCACTATCTATTTCTAAAACTTATCACCTCAAACAGAAACTCTAGCCATTAAGCAATAACTCCCCATTCCTCTGCAGAGCCCCTGGTTAACCTGTGATCTACCTTCTGTCTCTATGAATTGGCCTGTATCAAGGTATCTCACATAAGTGAAATCACACATTTGTCCCTTGAGTCTGAATTATTTAACTTAGCACAGTGTCTTCAGAGTTCATCCATGTTGTGCCATGTACTAGTACTTTATTCGTTTAGGAGTGAATAATATTCCTTTGTATGTATATGTCAAATCTTATTATCTATCTTAGTGTTGATGGATACTTAGGTTGTTGTCCCCTTTTGGTGGGCTGTTGTGAACACCTGACACACAGATATTTGTTCGAGTCCTTGCTTTCAGTTCTTTTGGGTATATATCTAGGAGTGGAATTGCTGGGTCATATGGTAATTCTATGTTTAGCATTTCAGAGAACCACAAAACTGTTTTTCATAGCAGCTATACTGTATTATATTCCAGTCAGCAGTATAGAAAGGTTCCCCCGCCAGATTCCTCCTTATCCTTGGCAGCATTTGTTATTTTCCATTTTTATGATTATAACCATTCTTATAGATGTGATGTGGTATTTTGTATGTGTGGTTTCTAATGGCTGATGTTCAGTATTTTTTTATGTACATATTAGCTGTTGTGAATCTTTGGAGAAATACCTGTCCAAGTCTTTTTTTGTGCTTTTCAAAAATAGTTTTTAGGGGGTGGCGCCTGTGGCTTAGTAGGTAGGGCACCGGCCCCATATACCGAGGGTAGCAGGTTCAAACCTGGCCCTGGCCAAATTGCAACAAAAAAACAGCCGGGCGTTGTGGCAGGCACCTGTATTCCCAGCTACTTGGGAGGCTGAGGCAAGAGACTCGCCTAAGCCCAGGAGTTGGAGATTGCTGTGAGCTGTGTGTTGCCATGGCACTCTACTGAGGGTGATAAAGTGAAACTCTGTCTCTACAAAAAAAAAGTTTTTAGTCTGGGCAAGGTGGCGCACACCTGTAATCCTAGCACTCTAAGAGGTCAAGGCGGTTGGATTGCTTTAGCTCACGAGTTCGAAACCAGCCTGAGCAAAAGCGAAGACCCCATCTCTACTAAAAATAGAAAAACTGAGGCAAGAGGAGTGCTTGAGCCCTAGTTTGAGGTTGCTGTGAGCTATGACACCGTGGCTCTATACCCAGGGTGATAGTTGAGACCCTGTCTCAAAAAAAAAAAAAAAAAAAAAGAATATATAGTTTTTAGATTTATTTATTTTTATTTATTTGTTTTTTTGAGAAGAGTCTCACTGTGTTGCCCTCGGTAGATGGCAGTGGTGTCAAAGCTCACAGCAATCTCCAACTCTTGGGCTTAAGCAGTTCTCTTGTCTCAGCCTCCCAAGTAGCTGGGACTACAGGCACCCGCCACAACACCCGGCTATTTTTGTTGCAGTTACCACTGCTATTTTTAACTGGCCGGGGCTGGGTTTGAACCCACTACCCTTGGTATATAGGGCCGGCGCCCTACCCACTGAGCCACAGGCGCTGCTCTAGTTTTTAGATTTTTATTTATTTTTTAGAGACAGGGTCTCATTCTATTGCCCAAGCTGGGGTGTAATGGCAAAATCAGTTTGCTGTAACCTTGAACTCATGGGCTCAATTAGATCCTTCCATCCAGCTGGGTGTTTTTTTTTGTTTGTTTTTTAAGACAGAGCCTCAAGCTTTCACCCTGGGTAGAGTGCTATGGCATCACAGCTCACAGCAACTTCCAACTCGTAGGCTCAAGCGATTCTCTTTGTCTTCGCCTCCCAAGTAGCTGGGGCTACAGGCGCCCACCACAATGCCCGGCTGTTTTTTGGTTGTAGCCCTCATTGTTTTGGTGGGCCTGGGCTAGATTTGAACCCACCAGCTCAGATGTATGTGGCCGGCACCTTAGCCGTTTGAGCCACAGGTGCCAAGCCATACCCAGCTGGTTTTTAAAATTGTTTTTGCATTTTTCGTAGACAACATAGCATGAGGAATGAATTTTTTATATTTTTTAATTTTTTTGAGACAAGAGTCTCACTCTGTTGGCCTGGGTAGAGTGCTGCTCACAGAAACTTCGAACTTTTGGGCTCAAGCTATCCTCTTGCCTCAGCCTCTCACATAGCTGGGACTACAGGAGCCCACCACAACACCCACCTAGTTTTTCTATGTTTGTTTGTTTGTTTGTTTGTTTATTTATTTATTTATTTTTAGTAGAGATGGGGTTGCCCTGTTGCTCAGGCTGGTCTTGAACTCCTGAGCTCAAACAATCCATTGTCCTTGGGTGGATCCCAAATGTTAGGATTGTAGAGATGAGCTACCACGCCTGGCCCTTCCTGCCCAGTTTCTGTGCAGTAGATGTCCAGTAAGTCTTACTGGGTTGATTAGGTAGGATCCTGTAGAAAGTGTACTAAAAAGACTGCCAGAATCAAAGGCACGAAGTGTCGGTGTTGGCAGTTTTCAGTGCCCAGCTCACCTCTGTCTTCCCATTGTACTCTTCAGCTGCGTAGTATCTGGCATAGGAATGTATTAGCCCTCTGCCCTTTTAAGGGCTGCCTCTTCTCTTCTCTCTCATTCTAATAAGCCATTCTTCATGTCTCCTCTTCCTCCATGCCTCTTTCAAGGGTTTTGAAAGGACCTTTGTTACCAGCAAGGTTGAAAACGAACCCAATTGTGTGGTGTGCTTGCATGTGCTGATTCCAACTCTTCCCTTGGTGCTTCCCAAGGGTGTGGCCAGTAGAGGCCAGCTGTGGGGGTTGGGGGTGCAGGCTGTATTCTGCTAAGGAATCTCCACTCATAATGAGTATCATTTACTAAGTTGGGTGATCTAGTTAATGATTCCCATGTAGTACTTCGTTTTAATTATTGCAAGAACCTTCCAAAGCTGGAAGGAAACAGAGACTTGGAAAACTTGAGCTGTTTGCCATGGTCATGTAGCCACTGAAAGTGGCAGAACCAGGACATTTATTTAATCCTGTTGTGCTCCGAAGTTCATGCTGTGGACTGCTGCACTGTGCTGCCTTATGCCTGTTTTATTTTAGTTTATATTTGAGAAAGGTCTCACTGTGTTGGCCAGGCTGGCCTCAAACTCAGGTGCTCAAGCAATCCTCCCACCTCAGCCTCCAGAGTAGCTGGAACTACATGTGCACACCACTGTGCCTGACTGTAGACCTTTTAGCAGACAAAGCTTACAGTCTGTTGTAGCTCTAGATCTTAGATTTAAGTAGATGTGATATTCAAGTTGTGTCTTTATGTGTCCCGGTACACAGTGTAGAATAGGTTCTACAGTGCTCTGAGCAGAATAAGCACCCTGTCTGTGATAGCGACAGCCATTCCGTCCTTCTCTCAGGGAGAACCCTTCAGCTGTCATTGTCTGCATGTGAGCTTTGATGAGGCTTGGGTAGAGTCCTTAGGACTTGTTTGACTTTGGTCAAGGTTGCTTACGTTTCTTCACTTCTGAAAGAAGAGCACAGGTCCAGGGTGTTGTAGTACCAGGTTGGCAATTTTGGACAAAAGGCTAGAATGTTAAAAGGGCAATGGAATTTCCTATACATCCTGTCCTCACATTTGTCATATAGTCCATATCTAGGAGAGAGCTTGGCAAATTTGAGAAATGGAAAGAAAGCCAGCGTGAGTGGAGCAGGGAGGGGCAGAGTGGCATGAAATTAGGTCAGAGATGGGAAGAGGCAGGAGCTGATCAGGCAGAACCTTGAAGGTCGGAGTTTGAATGTTACTCCTACGCAGAGAGGAATTGGGGGCAGGGGCTAAAAACCAGAGCATTGGCTTGGTCCTGTTGATGTTTCAAAGGTCAGTCTTCTTAGGCTGACCTCACTCATGCCTGCCACTTCTGTCCTCCAGAGCCTTACTTCTCTGCTCCGCCATCTCCTCCACCATCTTAGGGATATCAGCCTAGTGTTTCTCTGTTCACTTTTCTCAATTCTGCACACTTCTCCAGAAAGTGGTTTATAAGAGCCCCATACCCCACCAAGTATGGATTCCCTCCTTCAGAGAGTGCTTTATGGAGGTAGTGTGTGATCAGGAGTAGGGAAGTACCTGTTGGGAAGCAGTGAACGGAGCCTCCTTGGTAATAAATGTGAAGTACTCATCTGGCAGGATTATTTTATAGACCACCACAGGAAAGGAGATGGGTGGCTGAGCTCAAGTGCCACAGATGCAGGAGTAGAAAACTGGAATTCGGCCATCAGGAGGCCCTTGATGAAAGAGTGGGAGCAATAGCTAGTTTGGGGGGGAGGGTCTGGCCGTAGGAGATGTGGGTGAGTAGGGCACAGCGACACAGATAGTGGCAGCTGGGCTACCCTCCAGGTAGTGAGGGGGGGGGGGGGCCAGAAGTGGGAGTGGTTAGTAGGAGGTAAGAGCACATTCATAGCTCCCAGGCTGGCGGGATGAGCTTACCCAAGAAACTAGGGGAAAGGGCTGCCTGGAGCAAGAGTTTCGGGAGGGTCAGATTTTATTTTTCCATGTTTATCAAGCATCACTTAAGGTAGACTAAGATTACAAACTTTAGACAAAATGTGCATTATCTGTAGTCCAGTCTGCAGGGTATTCTGACCCACCTAGTAACCAGAAGGGGCAGGTGTGGTTCTACTGGAGACCTTTGTCAGAGCAGCAGCAATGACAACTGGAGGGCCCTCTGCACATGGCACAGCCCTGATGTGGATGGGAAAAGGGGTATACTAAAGGGGCCTGGGCACTGCTGGCATCCTTAGTGACTTCAGACAGGTAGTCAACTTGCTAGTCGAGTAGTTTTAGCAGAAGACCCCCTCGTCACAAAATGAAAGATTGCATGGAACCCCAATATATGATAGATACAAAGCTTTATAACCATAGTGTATTTTATAAGTTGAGGGGGTAACTGTTACAATGAACAGGAGAACTCGGAAATAACATTGTGTGGGTGGCACCTGTAGCCCAAAGGAGTAGGGCGCTGGCCCCATATGTCGAAGGTGGCAGGTTCAAACCCAGCCCCAGCCAAAAACTGCAAAAAAAAAAGAAAAGAGGAAATAACATTGTGAATGACAGATATGGTCTTACCCTAGTGTCCAGTTTATTTCTGCCTTTATTTTGTTGCAAATAGTGATAGATGTTTTATAGCCCTTACCGTAGATGTTTTATAGCCCTTACTGTACTATTTTTGGGATAGTCTTCTATCAGACACATGGCAAAAGAAGCTTTATTCCGAAGCAGGTCTGCATAAAAAACAGTTTACCAGGTTAATGTGTCAGAGGCAACGATTGCAGGCGTGCTCAGAAACAAAACGTGTTTGCAGGTGTCAAACCAAACAAACATCTTGTTGTTTGGGGGCTTCGGGTTTTTTGTTTTGTTTTGTTTGTTTGAGACAGAGTCTCACTTTGTCGCCCTCGGTAGAGTGCGATGGCATCACAGCTCACAGCAACCTCAAATTCTTGGGCTTAAGCTATTCTCTTGCCTCAACCTCCCAAGTAGCTGGGACTACAGGCACCCGACCCAACACCTGGCTATTTTTTTGGTTGTAGTTGTCATTGTTGTTTAGCTGACCCGGGCCGGGTTCGAACCTGCCAGCCTGGGTGTATGTGGCCGCTGCCCTAACCACTAAGCTTTGGGTGCCAAGCTACTATCTGTGGTTTGAAAATGCTCAGACCCAGTGTTTTTTCCCCAAGGACTGCCCCGCAGGGAATGGACAACTCAGGCAGATAACATTGCTTCTCAGGAGAGGTGACATGGTGGGTGAGGCATTGGTGACAGCAATTCCATCCCATGTGAGTTTGGGTGGAAACACATTTTTAATATTGCTATTTTGTATGACCTTAAGTGTTCTCAGAGAGCCACATGTTCATCTCAAGGGATGGGGAAGGCTGCTTTGTGCACAGTGCTTCTCTTAACTTCTTGTCAGCTGGGACATGCCCCCAGCAATGGCTCACACCTTGTGTATTAGGCACTGCCTGATTTTTATTAAGTACCGAGTTATTTTTAAAAAGGAGATTAGTTCTTTCAAAAATACTATATACTCGGTGCCTGTGGCTCAAGCGGATAAGGCGCCAGCCACATACACCTGAGCTGGCGGGTTTGAATCCAGCCCGGGCCCACAAAACAACAATGACAGCTGCAACCAAAAAATAGCTGGACGTTGTGGTGGGTGCCTGTAATCCCAGCTACTTGGGAGGTGGAGGCAGGAGAATTGCTTGAGCCCAGGAGTTGGAGGTTGTTGTGAGCTGTGATGCCATAGCACTCTACCCAGGGTGACAGCTTGAGGCTCTGTCTCAAAAAGAAAATTATAGGTTCCTTTGGTTATATGTTTGTGGTTTTTCTTGCCTGAGAGAAATACTAACTTTGTCTTCTTTCTTCTTCCCTACAGGTTGGTGACATTGTGAAAGTCACAAGGATGAATATAAATGGCCAGTGGGAAGGCGAAGTGAATGGGCGCAAAGGGCTTTTCCCCTTTACACACGTCAAAATCATTGACCCTCAAAACCCAGATGAAAACGAGTGATTGCTGTTGTCCTATTTCCTGCTGCTTCATTGTTCTGCCTGTCATAGTCTCCTTTGAAGTGGGAACGCATTCTCTCTCATAGGCGGGTCACACTGCATTGCCGACCTCCAGCGTTCTGCAGACTGGCGGTCTCTCATACACATGGAATGTACACAGCGGCTGCCTCCTGGCATTTGTATCATAGTTGTATTGTCAAAGAGTAGCCGATTTTAGAGTTCTTTTGGATCATAAACTGGAAGTACTGGTGGAAGCACACAAGTGGAGAGAAGATGAGGAAAGGGTCTTCCTTCTCATCACTGCCTGGTTTGCAGCCGGGACTGATTCTGTCATGTTGGTCAGAGAAAGCTTGAGATCATGGGGAGATACTGTGTGTTGCTGTTCCATAAAGCAGTGGCTCAGCTACCATCTTTCTTTTCTTTGGACGAGAGGAAGTGAACCTTAAGGAAGGCAAAATTTTGTCCTGAACCCCTCAAATCTGACCTGTTTTTCTTTTGTTTTGGTTTGATTTTGGAAGATTAAGTAGACTTGTGTGTTCTGAACAGGTTTTTAAGTAGCAGGTTGGATTTTTGTGATAGTCCAAGGAATGACACGTGCCTCTGAGCTTCTAAACTGAAGCTGCCATAACTAAAGAAATATGAAAAGAACAACCCTGAAGCAGAGGCCTTTATTGTCTTGGTTGCCAATAGTACCTTGTTTCACCAGACAGCAAACAATAAGCAGTTGTGGAGTGCCGAGCTGTGTGCACAACCTCTTGGGGCACTAGCCCCAAAAGCATGGGAAGAAGGTGCTTTGGGGAAATCTTTGCTCACCTTGTTTTGTCAGTGCTAAGAACAGTGGGCAGGGTCAGGGGAGCACTGGGCTGGTTACTTGTCCAGCTTTTCAATGAATGCACCCTTTTAAGGTTAGGTGTTAATTTTTTTTTTTTTTTTTAATGTGGTTGTTCTAGGATCCTCACATTCATTGATCATTAAATGTCATTCACTGAAGCCCAGTCCTCTCTGCCCTGGCCCAGCTTCACCAGGTTGCCAGAGAAAAGTGGTGCTGCTAAAACTGGTTCCACTATCTAAGCAAAGGAAGTGCAAGCCCTGGAAATTGGTTAATATATTTGATGTCTAGTGTTTAGGGACTAGGGAGAGACATTAACCAATTTACTATTAACTCTTTATCAGTTTGCTGATGTTAAAACATTTCCCTGTTAGCTAAAACAAGCCATCTGGTACAAATGTGTGACTGATCTGTCATCTGCACGTAGCAGATTAGAATTCTGGACCCTTGCTAGGTGCGGTGGCTCATGCCTATAATCCCAGCACTTGGGAGGCTGAGGCAGTTGGATCGCCTAAGCTCACAGGTTTGAGACCAGCCTGAGCCAGAGCAAAACCCTGTCTCTAAAAATAACTAGGCATTGTGGCGGGCGCCTTTAGTCCCAGCTACTTGGGAGGCTGAGATAAGAGAATTGCTTGAGCCCAAGAGTTTGAGGTTGCTGTGAGCTGTGATGCAACAGCACTCTACCGAGGGTGACAAAATGAAACTCAGTCTCAAAAAAAAAAAAAAAGAAAAAGAAAAGAATTCTGGACCCTTTCTGCAGTTTAGTCTGCTCTCCCTTCTGGACCCTGGTAAAGACAAGCCTCAGCTCGTATTGAATACTGCAGACCTAGAAATGTAGCAACCTTCTAACGAGGTCATTTACTGATAATCTGCTCTGACTATGCCTCTATCTCTGGAGGTTCTTAGGTTTTGAGGTTTAGAGCAATATATATTGATGGCAAAAGCAGGAACACAATCATTTTCCCATTTCTTTTTCAATTTCCCTTTAGTCAGTATTCCATCAGACAGATAACTGCCATATTAAAGAATCTTGAGAGTGTTCCTGTGACAAAACTAATGGTCTGTTGGGAGAAATAACACATGACTGCCTTTCTGTGATTTTCCCCAAAAAGGCTTGGAGATCAGCTCTTTTTCCTAACCAGTGAAAATTGTAGCCGCCTTCTGCTTGGGTCTGTGTGGTAGGCATGCACTGAGTTCAGGCCCACCTTAGTATCCATAAGTGCTGGGGGTACAGGGGTGTGACAGAGTCTCAAACTCTCCCTTGAGACAGCCCTTGCCATTCCACCAGTTGACCTGGCTTAGCCTACCCTTATTAGCACCCGAGTGGAGTGTCCAGCAGAAGGTGGAATGTATACCTTGTTCAAAGGCATAAATTCTTGCAGACTTTTACAATCAGATTTAGCTAAAGGGCTTGACGCTTTTTGATTATAGCAGTTGGCTCAGAGCATAAAGAAGCGTTGCCATTTTAGAAAGCATGTCATGCTTCAGCCATGTCTGCTGACCAATAGCAAAACCCGTATTATATGGAGCACTTCAGAATCAAAACACCTATGAACCTAGGGTTTGGTTTTATAATGAATCAGTTTATGATTTCAGCCCAGGAGATTCAGAGCTCAAATAAGGTGAGCCTTGGGTTCTGAACTCCCAACATGTGTGCCAAAAGTAATCACTTTTTGACTTAAAACCTTACCAGTTTTTTAATCGGGCAGGGAAATCCCCTTTTTCACACTAAGTTTATGAAAGTGCACCCCTGCTGGAGCTTCATGGCTGGATTCCCCACTGGTCTGAGAAGACATTTGTGCCTCATAGATCAGCGCACATCTGACCCAGAGGGTGGGTTTCCTTTGGTAATTGTTCATTATTGCTACTTGCTCTGCTCTACAATGTTGTTTAAGAAAATATTTGGATGTTAAATTAACTTAGTATGGTTTTTCACCTGGAAAGGAAACCAATTACATTCTGGGGAACATTGACTATTTCATTAAAAATCTGTTTATCCTGGGAAGGATACCTCCAATACATGAGTCCTTGTCATGTCTGTGCTGTGTGGAGCCACCTGATGCCGTGGTTGACAAAGAGGAAGATTGGTTGACCAACTGCCATTTGACAACTTTGGTCACCCACACTAAATACCTTCTGTGCTCGTGGTTGGAAAACTGAAAGGAGGAAAGGACAGCTGTGCCCTCCATGGAGCTCATGATTGCTTGGTCCTGTGCTGGCTTTCCTTCACAGCTGTTTACAGACAAGGCAGGCCTGAGATGCACGGCCACTGCTCTTGTAATGTTTGCTCAGAGGAATATGAACATTTTATTTTGAAAAGGGATGATGCGGTTTTGTGTCAGGAGTTTATAATTTAATCCTTTAATATTATGGTCATTAACCTCTTAAAATGGATGAATTCTTGATTGTTTTAACACAGCACCTAAGACTAATGATTTCTGTGGACACCACTGAGCTCTGCCTCAGCTCCACCCTCTGGGACCAGAGAACTATATCCCTGGCAACTGCTGTCGGTATGGACACTGAGCTGGTTGTATATACTAACGGAGTAGAAGGACAGTTCTCTGAGACAGGATCGTTGTCCCTACAGGAGGAACAGTGGCCTTGCTTCTTAGACGGTCTTCACTGTGTGTTTTACAACAACAACGTAAAACTTTTTTGACCTGTCACTTAAAGATCATAAACTTCAGGCAATAATATTTTCTGTGTAAGCTTTTAAAATTATTTTTGGGGATCATAGCTTGTTTTATTTTGTGCTATAAAATTAACAGTATTAAATGACTTATATTCTTAGAATACATTGAGTGTCTTTTCTTAACAGATTAGTGCCTTTTTATTTTTGTATTCCGTTTTACGTTACTGGTCCCAGCATCAAAACCCTTGTTTCCATGGCCTGTTTGTACATTGTGTCAATAAAACTTGCATCAGCCGGTGGTGGCGGCAGCTTGGTGTTTCAGTGTCTCAGTCAGCCCCCACCAGCACTAGCCTCCCAGCTGTTCAGAAGTGCTGAGACCTCCTGAGCTTCCCAGAAATCCAGCGTGTCCCTTCTGACCAAGGGCTAGAGGGGATCTTGCCTATGCCTTTTCCTGCACTCAGGCACCCGGAGGGGCACATGGGGCAGGGGTCTCCTCCAAAAGAAAAAGTTTGGCTCCCTGGTGCATGGTCTTGGCTGCCTGAGCATAAGGCAATAGTTTGCACACATTGCACTACCACAGAGAACTTGGATGTTTTTCCTTTTTTTTTGAGACTCACTTTGTCATCCTCAGTAGAGTGCCATGGTGTCATAGCTCATAGCAACCTCAAACTCTTGGTCTCAAGTGATCAATCCTCTTGCCTCAGCCTCCTGAGTAGCTGGAACTACAGGCACCCGCCACAATGCCCGGCGTTTGTTTTTTTGTTTTTTTTTTAAGAGAGTGCCACTGTGTCACCCACTGTAGAGTGGTATGGCGTCACAACTCACAACGACCTCAAACTCTTGGGCTTAAGCAATTCTCTTGCCTATTTTTTTGGTTGTAGTTGCCATTTTTATTCGACAGGCCCAGGCTGGGTTCGAACCCCCCCCACCCCCAGCCACCCTTGGTGTATGTGGCTGGCTCCCTAGCCACTAAGCTATAGGCACTAAGCCCCAACTATTTTTAGAGACGGGGTCTAGCTCTGGCTCAAGCTGGTCTCAAACTCATGAGCTCAGGCAGTCCACCGGCCTCAGCCTCCCAGAGTGATGGGATTACCAGTGTGAGCCACCACACCTGGCCAAGGCTTCTATTAGTATCTGTTCAGTGTTGGGTGGTGCCTGTGGCTCAAAGGGGCAGGGCACTGGCCCCATATCCTGGAGGTGGCTGCTTCAAACCCAGCCCCCCAAAAAAACTGCAAAAAAAAAAAAAAACATCTGTTCAGTGTGAGCTAACCAGAATTGAATAGTTTCAAACAGAAGTCATGGGAAAGGGACATGAGCAGCCTCTTCCGTCCCAGGTTAGGGCTTGCTGGTTGCAGCTGTTGTCGTTTGGCAGGCCCAAGCTGGATTTGAACCTGCCAGCTCAGGTATATGGGGCTGGGGGCCCTACTCTGTCGAGCCACAGGCATCACTGGAGGGCTTTCTTAAATATTTTTCCTAGCAAACTCTTAGACCTTTAAAGTGACCAGCGTTGCACATTTTATCTTTGACTTCACCTGTACTCTATTCCCATGTCTTTGTATATTGAGAGGTCTAAATTTTCTTGTGGTAAAACCCAGGAAATACCAACCCATATTTATACAGAACTACACTGTTAGTGTAGTCCCTCACTCCTACTTTCAGGGCTGCTGAATTTGAGAGAAAAGTCTGTCTTGAAATACCAAAACTTGTCAGATCATTCTGGAAAAGACACTACTCCAGAGACACTTTAAAAATACCTTCAGTTTGAAAAGGTGCATCTTGGTCAGCAATGCTCTGGCAAGGATGCCCCTCTGCCTGCCTCTCTCCTAGGTTAGCAGTTGAGCTCGCCCAGCGCCCAGGTCTGGAAAGCTTTTCTCTGGTCAAGTCGGTATCCCCCCCATCCTACTGTTTTCATCTGACCCTGGCCTTGCAGTCCTCCGTGTCCCTGGCTCGCCGCAACCATAGCCGGCCTGCGGGAAACCCGGCCAGCTCTCGCCCCTGGGGCTGCAGACGTGGTGACGGGCGCCCTGACCAGGAGGGGCGCTGTGGAGCCAGGCGGGCTCGGGGTGGCTTCCTGTCTGCGCCGAGAAGAAGTGTGGGCAGAGGAGCAGCCCCGCCCGCCCCGCCCGCCCCGCCCCAAGGTCTGATTTCGTGGGTCTGAGAGCTGGAGTTCTCCGGGGAGCTTTAATGAGCAGCGAAGTTTGAGAACCTCTGTGCCAGTGACCCCTTCACTGTTGTTCCAGCTCTGCGAGAGCGAGGCTGGGGTCTGCCAGGCGGCGGCCCGTGCAGGATGGAGCTTCCTTCCCGGGCGCCCTCCCTGTCCCCGACGTTCCCAGGCGCGGTCAGCGGGGCGGGCTGGGGGCCCCACTGCGCGGAGGGCGCGGGGTCGCCACGCGCACGGTCCCCGAAGGCGTTCTCAGAACGGGGCGCGGCGGCCCGGACGGACCCTGGACGGTCACCTTGGCGCCCTCCTGGCTGGGCTGCGCCTGGCCCCGGGCACGTGCCCCAGACGTCTTAACTGCGGTTCCCCATCCCCAGACTAAGCTAGGGCCGTCAGTTCCCGTCCCTCTGCAACCGAGGTGGCCTCTGGCGCCGGGTCCAGGAAGGGCATCGCACCGGAAGGGCAGGGAGGACTCCTGCCGGCTTGGAAAGTGGTCAACCCCGCGCAGGGTGGGTGTGGAGGCAGATGGAGCTCTAGGGTCGCAGGTGCTTCCGGGTCTCGGGCCCCAGAAAGGGCTTGACCCCCTTCCTGGACGTTCTGCAGCGCCCGTGGCTTCCAGCATCCTCAGAAATGCGGGTATCCAGGGACTGCGGAGATTGGGGGCGGCGGGGTCTGAAGCTGCCGGCTGGTAGCGAAGCGCGGGGAGTGCGGTGGGGTTGCAGGAGGCGAGGACGCAAGAGTGAGGCCCAGCAGCCACCAGCGCTTCCGAGGGCTCCCCAGAACCATCGCATTTGCCTGTTTCCAGTTTATTGTACTTACATCTTCCCAGAATCATTGTTATAGGAGCAGATACATCTGCACCTGTAAATACTCTATTTTTTTCTCAACACAAAAGATCTCATAGATTACTTGCTGTTCTTCACTTTGCCTTATTCCCTCAATGTGTGCTAGAAATTGTTATCAATCGGGAGGCGTCTGTGGCTCAAAGGAGTAGGGCTCTGACCCCATATGCCAGAGGTGGTGGGTTCAAACCTAGCCCCAGCCAAAACTGCAAAAAAAAAAAAAAAGAAAGAAAAGAAAATAAATTGTTATGAATCACCATATTGTTTTGTTCCTTTTCATGTCTGTATAGTATCCCACAAGATGGATGTACTGTCACTCATTTAATGGTTCCCTGTTAATGGACATTTAAGTCTTCTCCAATCTTAGCTGGTCAGATGCATTAAAACAAATTTGCCTGAGTGGGATTCTAGAGTCAAAAGTTCTGGACATCTGCAAATTTGAGAGCTGTTTTCACATTGCCCTCTGTAGGAGTTATCTCAATTTATACTTTAACCAGCAATGTAAAGAAAATATTTGTAGGTCAGCCATGCTGTCTCATAACTGTAATCCCAACCCTTTGGGAGGCCAAGGCAAGAGTTTGGCCAGGAGTTTGAGACCAACCTGGACAACACTATGAGATTCTATCTCAAAATTTTTTTAAAAAATTAACTGGGCATGGGCAGCGCCTGTGGCTCAAAAGAGTAGGGTGCCAGCCCCATATGCCAGAGGTGGCGGATTCAAACCCAGCCCTGGCCAAAAACTGCAACAACAACAACAACAACAACAACAACAAAAAATTTAACTGGGCATTATAGCACACACCTGTAGTCCCAGCTAATCAGGAGTCTGAGGCAGGAAAATCAGTTGAGCCCAGGAGTTCAAGGTTACATACAGTGAACTATGATCATATCATTGCACTCCAGCCTGGGTGATTATGTGGAACCCTGTCTCTAGAAAAAGAAAAAAATAATATTTATAACACTATTATGAACCACTCTGTAGATAAATTTGTATGGCTAAGAAATATTCCACCACTTGGCTGGGGCACTTCATACTAGCCTGTCACTAGTGGTGTGGTGGTTGTTGCCAATCTTTTAATGACAGAAAATCCTCAGGGCTGGGCGAGGTGGCTCGCACCTGTAATTCTACCACTCTGGGAGGCCAGGGCGGGTGGATTGCTTGAGCTCATGAGTTCAAGACCAGCCCGAGCTAGAGCCGGACCCCATCTCTAAAAATGGGGTGGTGGCGCCTGTGGCTCAAAGGGGTAGGGCGCCGGCAGCCCCATATGCTGGAGGTGGTGGGTTCAAACCCAGCCCTGACCAAAAACTGCAAAATAAATAAATAAATAATAAAATGGTGGGGTGTTGTGGTGAGCACCTTGGGAGGCTGAGGCAAGAGAATCACTTGAGCCCGAGTTTGAGGTTGCTGTGAGTTATGACACCACAGCACTCTACCGAAGGTGACAGAGTGAGACTCTGTCTCAAAAAAAAAAAAAAAAAAAGGAAAAAGAAATAAAGAAAAAAAATATTCCTCAGAAGGCCAGCACTCTGGGAGGCCAAGGTGAGTGGATAGCCTGAGCAAGAGCGGGTGCCTATACTCCCAGCTACTCAGGAGGCTGCAGCAAAAGAATCACTTGTGCCTAGGACTTGGAAGTTGCTGTGAGCTATGACACTATGGCACTTAACCCCAGGGCTCGCAGCAACCTCAAACTTCGGGGCTCAAGGAATCCTCTTGCTTTAGCCTCCCAAGTAGCTAGGACTATAGGTGCCCACCACAACACCTGGCTAGTTTTTCTATTTTTAGTAGAGACAGGGTCTCGCTCTTGCTCAGGTTGGTCTCAAATTCCTGAGCTCAAGTGATCTACCTGCCTCGGCCTCCCACAGTGCTGAGATTATAGCTGTGCTCAGACCCGCTGGTGAACTCTTTTTTTTTTTTTTTTTTTTTGCAGTTTTTGGCGGGGGCTGGGTTTGAACCCACCACCTATAGTATATGGGGCGGGTGCCCTACTCCTTGAGCCACAGGCACCGCCCCCTCTGGTGAACTCTTACCAGTGGCTGTCCCAACTTCCTGCTTCCTCTCTCCATGAGGACTGAGTTTAGGACTGGTTATCCCACAGCCTGGGAATAGGACAGTGCAGGCAGCAAAACCAGCCACTTGATGAGCACTGAAGAGGTCACTGGGGCTAGCCTTGAATGTAGAGTTACAGAGCCCCTGGGAACATGGTGGTCAGGGGACCTGACACTTGGGCTAGGGACAGGCTGGAATGCAGTAGCCCAGAAAGGCGAGGCAGGGAGTCAAGGACTGTGCAGGGGATGGCTCCCCAACCTCTGCTTTCACGTGAATAAATCACCATAGCACCAGCTGTGCGCACTCTGGTATCCAGCTTCCCCTCCACACACACACACACACACACACACACACACAGCTGCCCTCAGCTCAGGTGTTAGCTGTTGTGTGTCAGTCCCTCAACAATACCCGAGGATCCGTTAGTTAAACAGAGGTCTCCCCATCTGGAAATCCACATCAGGCTTCAGGGAAGGGACCCCCATTCTTGCTCCTGCCCCAGAACTCCAAGGCTCAGAGAGGGCCCTGCTGACCCTCGGACTTGCCTCCAGGGGGCGCCAGTATCAACCCCAATGTTAGACCTCCAAGCTGTAATCACTCACTTTTTTTTTTTTTTCAGTTTCTGGCCAGGGCTGAGTTTGAACCTGCAGCCTCCGGCATGGGATATAAGGCCAGCACCCTACTCCTTTGAGCCACAGGCGCCGCCCTAATCGCTCACTTTCTTACCTCAACAAGGATCGTCCTACACACCCCTGCTTGGGTGAGGGGTGTGGGGCACTGGGGAAACTGGCAGAGAGAGTAGATGTGAGGAGGACAGGGACAAGCTTGCTGAATGGTGGGGGTAGCTAGGGATCAGCCCCCTCACAGGCAGTACTCACTGTTTCTCCAAACTCCAAACCCCCTCCCTGCCTTTGGAATATCTGCAGGGCCAGGGGTCGGGTGGAGGGTGGGTGCTCCCAGCCATCCCAGGTTGCCTCACCACAGCACAGTCATTTGCACCATTTGGTATAGTTAAGGCTGCTAGAACGTTATATTGCCTTCCCAGCCTTCCATCTTGCAATTTCTGCCCCACCATAGGGAAGAAGGAACCTCAAGTGAGCTGGGTCCCCAGAGCCAAGGGTGCCACAGTGAACTTGACCTTTATCAGGGCTGCCCTTGCCCTGTGTCTGGGTGTTTCCCCAGGTTGTTGGCCTCCTCACAACCCCCACACTGACCTGTCTCCCCATTTCATCTCTGGTTCTCCAAACTTAACAGCCCCCGTCCCACTTCCCACTGACTGCCCCTTATGTCCCATGCCTGGCTCTGCACCTGTCATAGAGTCCTAGCAGCAGTCTAGGGGGAGGGCACTGCAGTCACTTGCTGTGTCCTGGGGAAGCTGGGGCAGAGGGGTTCATTGACTGCCATGGTCACAGAACAGGACTTGAACTCCACTGGAGACCCTGTGGCTTTGGCTGAGCCTGGCAGGCCTGAACCCTCCCACTCCCACACCTCTCTGCCTCAGCCCAGCACAGTGGAGCCAGTCTGCCAGGATTCAAGTCCCTGCTCTGCCACTTATCAGTTTGTTCCTAATCTCTCTGAACCTCAGTTTCCCCATTTATAAATTTGAGATAGAGAAAAATCTTCCTCCTTGAGGTGTTGCAATGGTTAAAGAAAGAAATTAAATGCATATAAGGGCTTGGCGGCTGTGGCTTAAGCTGCTAAGGCACCAGTCACATACACCTGAGCTGGCAGGTTCGAATCCACCCTGGACTCACCAAACAATAATGGCTGCAACCAAAAGATAGCCTGGCATTGTGGTGGGGGCCTGTAGTCCCAGCTACTTGAGAGGCAGAGACAGAAGAATCTTTTGAGCCCAGGATTTGGAGGTTGTTGTGAGGTGTGATGCCACGCACTCTATAGTGAGATTCTGTCTCAAAAAAAATAAAAATAAAAAATAGCACAGACTCTATTATTATGCCTGTGGGCAGAGTGTCTGGTAAGAGCTAAGGAGGCCTGAGAAACTGAATTCCCCAAAGGGGTGATAGCATCTGTGGGGCACCTGGGTGTGATTTGGGTTTTCTTTCTTGGGGAGGTTTCTTCCGAGTAACTCACCTTCCCCCAGAAGCTGCCCACATACGGTTCGGAGACTTAGGAAAGAGAAAAATGGAAAAAGAACCCAAACTGGACTTGGGGCAACTCAGCATCCCTGGACACCCAGACGTAGCTGGAGGCGTCCGTGTCCGGAGGGACCCCCGCTGCCCCCCATCCCACACACTCAGAGACTAGGAGCGGACAGCCAAGGCCTGGCCTGACCCCTGACCGCCCCCCACCCTCGGGGCCCGGCGGGGCGGTGCTGGACGCCGCGGGCTCCCGGCCGCAGTGTCTCCGCAGCGCCGGCCCCGCCCCCGCCCGCTCCTCCCCGCCCCCCCATCCGCCCCGCGGCCGCGGCCCCGAGCGCCTTCCCAGCCCAGGCCCGCGCCGAGCCAGGTGAGAGCCCGCCCGGGGACCCTGCCCTCGGGATCTCGGTCCCCACTCCGCCTCCCGGGGGGTCTCGGACCCGGGGTCGGCGCGTTGGGGGGCTGGGGCTGGGCAGTCGGACCAGAGGGACAGGCGAGGGGCTGCAGCGAGCTCGTCCTTCTCCCCTGGCCGCAGGGACCCCACTGTGTTCCCCTTCCTGGGCTGCAGAGTCTGGCAGGGGGACCGGGACGGAGCCGGCAAGGCTGATGGCAGCTGCACGTGCAAAGGCAGGGAGAGTGGACCAGCGGTTTGCCGCCGAGCCCTGAGGGTACGGGAGGGAGCCAAGCCCCCAAACCTAGATGTAGGCTGAGGAGCGGACACTGAGGCCAAGCTGGGCGAAGGGGGAGGTAGAGGACACGTTAGCGGGGACCCTGGTGCCCTGGGGGAGAGGGCAGGGGCTCCTGTGTGAGGTGGGGGGAATTTATTACCTGCCTCACAGGTTGCTGGGGTACCGGGGAAGGGACACAGGCTCTTGGTGAGCAGTTAGCCCTGGGCACTGCTAGAACTTTTCAGCAGAGGGCAGCTTGCAGACAGCAGACTACACTCTGCACAAACTTGGGGGCCCCTCACCCCCTGCCTGAGCAGGGTGACCTAGCCTGCAGTGGGTGGGAGGCAATAAAGCCCAACCCAGTCTCGTTCTACGCCTAAGGCCCTGGAGAGTTGAGACCCTTGGGAACCAGGGAAGGAAGGGAACAGCTGGGACAGGCCTCTTACCAGTTATTGGTAAGAACAGGCTTCTGGTGGAAAGACCAGATCTTACCTCTTCTTCAGTCTGTGGCCCAGCAGGTGAGGCCTGAAGCCATGCAGGAAGGAAGTGGATAGGGCTGAGACAGAGGTGAAGCTGGACCCGTGGAGGGGCCCCCTGGTGCCCAAGGAAGGGGGCAGGTGGGGTAGCCTAGAAGAGCCACCCTCTCCTGGCCTGTACTGGGTGACTCTAGGGCCGTAAGGTCTGTAAGGTTGGGCCAGGCAGAAAAAGGTCTTCCCCAGCCTGTCTTCCTCCCTTTCCCATCTCCTTGCTCTCAGGTACCCACCCACAAGCTGGCCAGGAATCTGAGCCAGACCCAATGGGTTAGCCCCACCTCTGGTTAGACTTGAGGAAAAAACAGTGTAGAGGTCAGTTGACAATAGGGTGGTCACACCTTTGTCCTGGCCCTTCCAAAGTCCACCTGTCAGCTTCATCTTCCAGAAGGCCCATGCTGTGGCCTTGAGGGCACCTTGACATGGCAGCACGGATTTCTCTTAGAACTAACTAAAGCGGGAGGGGGGAGGCCATACACATACCCCCACCTGCTGCCTGATCTTGACAAGACCTACCCTTTTCCTCCCCACCCCGCCCTCTTTCTCCATCTGCTGCTGAGCCTGAACTCAGTACCACGGGCCTGGTGGGCATTAGTGATGGACCAGAGTGAGGGTGGAGGAGCTTATGGCTGCTGGGCATGGGTGGTGGCAGGGCTACATGTCTGGCTTCCCCTCTCCCCTAACCCTGTCAGGCCTGGGCTGGCCGCCCATTTTTGTTCACCACAGAGCTGGGTTTCCCTGGGGACCAGAGACTTGCCCCGCCCCATACCCACCCCCAATGCTCCTGACCATAGCTCCTGCTGGGAGGAGGGGTGGAGTCTGGGCCGCCTCCTGGACCCCTGCCCTCTTTAAGGCCAGGCAGTCTCAGGCTGGAAACAAGGAGAAGTGATGGCTCTGAGAGGAGGTGGGTATTAGAGGGCTAGCCATGGTGGGGCTGGGGCCAGGGGGAAGCCAGTATCACTCCCCCCCATTGTAGAAGGGAGAAACCCAAGGTCCAGGAGGTCCTTGGCTTGGCCTAGATGCCTCAAGTTTTGACCCCAGGCATGGTGGCCTCCCAGGAAAACCTCCCAGGCTGTGGGATTTCTAGAGGGGAAGTCAAGGGTGGGGAGCCTGCTGGGAAAGCAGAAATCTGGGAGGACTTCCTGGACAAGGCAGTTGTGGGGCTGGACTATGGGTGGCTGAGGTTGGGGCTCCCCTGGTGTGCAGGCACAGCCCAGGCAAACGCAAGAGGGGGATTAAGGGTGCTGGGTTGGACAGCCCTAAAGGGGAGGTGCATTCCGGGGTCCCATGCCTCCAGGGTCCCATGCCAGTTTCCCTGCACTCATGGGCTCCCAGTTCAAATGCAAGACTTTCAGAAGCTTGTCTCCATGTCTCTCCCCACACCCCCATCAAAGCCCTTTCCTGATGCAGGTCCTGGAGGCAGCTCCAGCTGGGATGGCGTCTCTAAGGGCCGCCTGGGGTCCAGCCCCATGGGGGGCGCCCTAGGTCTTTGACAGCCCACCATCGGTGCTCCTCTGGCCCATCCAGCCTCAGGCCACTCGCCATGGGTGGCTGCTTCTCCAAGCCCAAGCCAGGTACCTCTTCTCTCTTGCCTTTATCCTTCCTTCTCCCTCCACTCTCTCCTCCTGCTCCTCCTCCCCCTCTGCACTTGCCACCGAAGTAGGTCAGGCTAGGCAGGAGCCGCTCAGAATGTTAATATGCTGCAGGCAGGAGGGAGTGGGGACCTAGAGCAGCTCTCCCGGCCCCCCTCCAGTGGATGCCCATCTTTATCTGGGGCTTTGGGTGCCAATGGTGGGAATAGCAGCTGCACCCTTCTTGGAAAGGGCAGAAGAGGGTTCCTCCTGTTGTGGGGGAGGGGAGGGAACTGTGTCCCTCAAGGCTTGGGAAGTGGGCTTCTGGGAACACTCTCAGTCACTGTGTGACCTAGTACATGCAAATTACTTCACTGACCCTCATGTTGCCTCTCTACAAAATGGGCCTGGGCTCTCTGACCTCTGTACTTGCCATGAGGAGGCAGCAGGCAGGTCCCTGCTGGGTTTACCTCTCCAGCCCCAGCCCCGTGCCCCATGGGCCATTCTGGGGACACCCCTCCATTTGTACAGGAAATATCCACCCTGCCCAGCCTGAGCAGTTTCAGCCAGAAGTGGGGCATCTTGGATGCTGGGGGAGGCCAGGGTCTGCTCTCTCCTGGAGGCTCATGTTTGTGGGCTCTCCCTCTGGGCTCCACTGTCCCTTTTCCACCTCACAACACCTAGGGAGGGAGTGGCATGCAGCCATGTCACAGATGGAGAAACTGAGGCCCAGAGAGGTGTCTAAAGCCCAGCCAGTGCTGCACCTGCCCCCACCAGCCACCCTTCCCTGGCCAGCTTGCCCAGCCAGCTTGCCCCAGCTCCCCTTACCTGATACTGGTCAGCTCCATTACCTTAGAGCTCGTTAGCTTTTTCTCCTTTTCCTGGGTCTGAGGGAGAACTCAGGGGAGGGAGGAGAGCTGTGCTGCCCCTCCAGGCAGAGGGACATGCCTGCCAGTCTCCCTTCCCCAAATCCTGTGCTATGGATACCCAGGCCTGGCTAGATCCCACCATCTTCCTTGCCCCAAAGCATGCCTTAGGCAAATGAGGTCCATTGCTCTCCACTTTTAGAGGTGAGCAGAAGGATGCCAGCTGGCCCCATTCTGGTTTCCTGTGGGACTACTGGGCTAGCAGGAGACCCTGTCACCTGCAGGTTCTTTTAAAGGCCCCCAAAGGGCTAGTCTGCCTGGGACATGCAGCCCCAGGACTTCCAGTGTGGGGGGCTGGCCACTGTCACCACCCCATAGGCAATGCTAAGAGCATGGACTTTTGAGACCAAATCCAGTCTCATGGCTGTGTGGCGTTGGGCTGGTGATTTCACCTCTCTGAGCTTAGTGTCTGCATGGAGCCTGGCACACAGGAAGCACTTGTGGAACATTATTATCCCTTCTTCTCTGAACTGGACTCTCTGTGGCTATAGGGTTCCCCTGTGGGCTATAGCCAGAGGCTTAGGTCCAGATACCCACACTGGGCAGGTCAGGGAAGAGGCTCAGAGAACTTCAGGGAGTGAGAACATTTGGGCCATGAATGTTCAGCTGGGGAGACCAGAGCAAGCAGGAGATCTTTATACAAATTCTTCACTTTCTTGGACTCCAGGAGATCCTCCTGCTTTGGCCACGCAGAGTGCTACGATTACAGGTGTGAGCCATTGTACTTGGTATATATTTTTTCTTAGACAGAGTCTTAAAATTTTTCACTTTCTATCCTGTCCCCTTGATTCTGTTGTCTCAGTGTGCATCAGCGTACAGCATATGCTGCCTGAGCTGTCCTCTTGTTTCCATGTTCTTGATGAGAAGATGCCAGGCCAGTCTCTGACTGGGCGCAGAACTAGGGAGAAGTGCAGTTCTGTTGACATCTGGTCACCTACTTTTTAGTAGGCCAATGTACTACCTGAAGGCTTTCCCTTCTTACCATGGCTGCTAGGAGGCTCAAAGCTAACTGATAAAACACTACTACCAATTCCATCTGCTGAGCTTCTACTCTGGATTACACATACTATCTCCTTCAACATTCACTATCACCAAAGAGGTAGGCACTATGTTCTGTTTTGTAAGGAAGGCAGCATCTTAAGGATCAAAAGGTCGGGCAGCGCCTGTGGCTCAGTGAGTGGGGCGCCGACCCCATATACCGAGGGTGGCGTGTTCAAACCTGGTCCTGGCCAAACTGCAACAAAAAATAGCCGGGCGTTGTGGCGGGTGCCTGTGGTTCCAGCTACTGGGAAGGCTGAGGCAAGAGAATCACCTAAGCCCATGAGTTGGAGGTTGCTATAAGCTGTGATGCCATGGCACTCTACTAAGGGCAATAAAGTGAGACTCTGTCTCTATGGAAAAAAAAAAAGGACCAAAGGGTCTTATGGGCAGCTGGGAGTAATATAACTGGGGTTGATTCTTTGGGTAAGCAGAGATTACCCCCTCCAACATCCACCTTTCCACTGCTGCTCCTGACTTAATGCTTCCATTAGACTACATGGGCAAGCATACCTTTGAGCCTTCTGGAAGGAGGCAGAGAATGAAAATAGCCTGGCTTGGCCATAATCTGCACCCCTGCCCCCCACCGGCCTGTTCCTGTGAGCTCCACAGCTCATTGTGGTGTCAGCTGAATCCAAAGTATTTTTCTTTTTAATTCTTCTGAAAACATTCTAACACCATTACATAAAATGTAGAAAATGGAGGGGAAACACCCCACCCATGACCCCCCACCTGACTAGCCAGCCTCCACAGCTCTGCAGCCCCCCTGCCAGGCTGAAGTCAAGGAACTGACCTTCTGGCCTTGTTCCCTGCTGAGTCTGGGCTTGAGCTGGGGGCTGGGACATAAGGATGGGGAGGAGAACTGCCCTCTAAGGCTCCAGGGCCTGGCCAGGGTGGGGGATTAGCGCAGCATGAGATGAGGGCATGCTGGGCTGGGGCAGCCAGGAGAGGCAGCTCCTGAGCTGTGTCTGGGTGGATGAGCAGGGATGGCAGTCCCGTCCAAGGGGACTGCACAGGCAAAGGCCAAGAGTGTGTGTCGTCACAGCAGTAGGCTGGGGTCTTTGTTTCTGGGGTGTCAGGTCTGAGGCGGAGGGGATGAGAATCCAAGGGGAAACTGCAGGCTGGTACCCTGGAGATGGAGAGAGGCGCCCCTGGCTCACGCCGTGCCAGGGGCTTAGCATCCATCACGCACGTCCTCCCTGCAGCAGCAGTGCTGGAGGCCGGATTATCGCTGCTAAAAATTCTGTTTATTGTTCCCTTCCAATTAGACAAATACCCCAGGCACGTCTTAGGGAATTTGGAATATGTGGAAAAGTATAAAGAAGAAAATGACAATCTCCAGCTAGCTCTCTTCTAGACTAGCCCTCCAGTCACACAGAGAAATTATCTTCTGTGTGGACACCGCTGGGGGCATGCACCCCCTCTATGCTGTGCACGTGTACCCCAGCCCTGTGAGGGTCACTCCCCAGAACCCCAGACCCCTGTACTGAAAACACAGCACTTGGTTAATGAAGAATGATTCTCAAACTGGTGAGAATAGCTACTTCAGAAGTTAAAGTTGTGGGCAGCACCTGTGGCTCAGTGGGTAGGGCGCCAGCCCTGTATACCAAGGTTGGAACTCGGCCCCAGCCAAACTGCAACAAAAAATAGCCGGGTGTTGTGGCAGGTGCCTGTAGTCCCAGCTACTCCGGAGGCTGAGGCAAGAGAATCGCCTAAGCACAGGAGTTTGGAGGTTGCTGTGAGCCGTTGATGCCACAGCACTCTACCCAGGGCAACATAGTGGGACTCTATCTCAAAAAGAAGTTAAACTTGTGCTATGTACTTCTTTTTTATTTTGAAAGAAGTTAAACTTGTGCTATGTACTTCTTTTTTATTTTTAAAAAAAAAAAAAAAAAAAATTCAAACCTATGGGAAAGTTGTAAGAACAGAACAATGAACTCTCAATTTCCTGTCACCCAGATTCACTAGCCAGGAACTGAGCTGCGGCCAGTTTTGGACCTGGGTCTGCCCATGAGTCATACACTATTGTCCATCAGAAGATGTGAGACGAGACTTAGGGCCTCAGGATTTTTTCCTCCATATAGATTCCAGGAGAAGGGAGAGTTTCAGAGCCAAAAGAACTCTGACCTGTGCCTCCCTCATTAACTTTTTTTTTTTTTTTTTTTTTTGAGAGTCTCACTTTGTCATTCTTGGTAGAGTGCTGTGGCATCACAGCTCACAGCAACCTCAAACCATTGGGCTCAAGTGATTCTCTTGCCTCAGCCTCCCTAGTAGCTGAGACTACAGGTGCCCACCACAACGCTAGGCTATTTTTGGAAAAGGGGTCTTGCTCTGGCTCAGGCAATCCACCCACCTTAGCCTCCCAAGTGCTAGAATTACAGGCGGGAGCCACCGCACCCAGCCCTCATTAACTTTGCAATTGAAAAAAGAACCATACAGGGCAGCACCTGTGACTCAGTGGGTAGGGCACCAGCCCCATATACCGAGGGTGGCAGGTTCAAACCCAGCCCTGGCCAAACTGCAACAAGAACAACAAAAATACCCACGCGTTGTGGCAGGCGCCTGTGGTCCCAGCTACTCAGGAGGCTGAGGAAAGAGAATTGCCTAAGCCCAGGAGTTGGAGGCTGCTATGAGCAGTGTGATGCCATGGCACGCTACCGAGGGCGGGTGATAAAGTGAGACTCTGTCTTTACAAAAAAAAAGAAAAAAGAACCAAACAGAATAATTAATTCAAGCAGACCCAGATCCACTTTTCCTCTGCTTCTTGCTCTCTTTATGGCTTTTTGTTGGTGGGGCAGAGGGAGTCCTGGAGAGGTCACAGGGCAGGTCTGAACCTCCTGGCACCCAGAAGAGCTGGCCCTTGCACCCAGCTTGAGATGGGAGAGGACAGGGCAAAGTTGGGGGCTCACGGTGCTGTCCCCCACAGTGGAGCTCAAGATCGAGGTGGTGCTGCCCGAGAAGGAGCGAGGCAAGGAGGAGCTGTCAGCCAGTGGGAAGGGCAGCCCTCGTGCCTACCAGGGCAATGGCACCGCCCGCCACTTCCACACAGAGGAGCGCCTGCCCACCCCTCACTCCTACCCTGGCTCCCAGGACTGCGTGGAGGCTGCCGTCTGCCATGTCAAGGACCTTGAGAATGGCCAGTGGGTGCTGGGCATGGGAGGGGGATCAGAGGGCCAAGGTGGGAGGGGAAGGTACAAGCCATGCATGGGGGAGCCCAGAAGGGGCCACGACTAGCTCCTCCCTGGTCACACTGTCTTTGTGGCTTCTGCTGGTCTGAGCCTGCTCCCCAGAAGGCTGGACTCTGGGAGGAGGTGCCCGCAGGAGTGTGGCCTGACCTCTGAGTACAGCTGCTCCCCAGGATGCGGGAAGTGGAGCTGGGCTGGGGGAAGGTGTTGCTGGTGAAGGACAATGGGGAGTTCCATGCCCTGGGCCACAAGTGCCCCCACTATGGAGCACCCCTGGTGAAAGGTGAGATGACCAGGGTAGAGGGCGGGGGTGTGGCTCCTCTCTGGGCCTCAGGGTCCTCATCTATTAGTGGGGTCTCCTGGGCTGTGGGGGAAGGGCTAGCAGTTGCTGGGACACAGGGATCCTTGGAGAGGAACCCCTGCTGGTGGCCCCAGCCTAGCACCCCCACTCCCAGGCGTGCTGTCACGTGGTCGGGTACGCTGCCCCTGGCATGGAGCCTGCTTCAACATCAGCACTGGGGATCTGGAGGACTTCCCTGGCCTGGACAGTCTGCCCAAGTTCCAGGTGGGGCCAGGGTGTGGTGGGTGAGAGCCTGGAGATACAGCGTTGGGGGGCTGGTGCTGGGCAATGCAACCCTTGCAGGTGAAGATTGAAAAGGAGAAGGTGTACGTCCGGGCCAGCAAGCAGGTGAGGGGATACCTCTGGGCTCAGGCAGAAAGGATGGATGTGGAGGGCAGCTTGGCCCAGAGAACTGGATGTGTAAAGGCCCTGTGGCGGGAGGGAGCCTGGCACATGTGTCTCGGGAGCAAGTGAGGAGCCGTGTGGTGGGGATGAGGTTGGGTTGGACTTGCCCATTGGAGTGATGGCTCACAGAGGATGATCATGACCCCAGCTCTCAGCTAGCCTCCACCCTCTCACTATCCCCAGGCCCTGCAGCTACAGCGAAGGACCAAGGTTATGGCCAAGTGTATCTCTCCAAGTGCTGGGCACAGCGGCAGCACCAATGTGCTCATTGTGGGTGCAGGTTGGTGGTGGGGTGTGAGGGACAGGGAGGGAAATGGGAGTGGAGGGGAGTGGACTCTGGCCCATGGCACCCCCACTTCAGGTGCAGCTGGGCTGGTGTGTGCGGAGACACTGCGGCAGGAGGGCTTCTCCGACCGAATCGTCCTGTGCACGCTGGACCGGCACCTCCCCTATGACCGGCCCAAGCTCAGCAAGGTGGGGGGCTGGTGAATGGGGACCCTTTACTCTGGGTACCGTTTAGGCCTGTGTCACTCTCCACTTGTGGCAGGCCTGTCCTTGGTGCCCCCAAAAGATCTGGGTTTGTTGAGTTCTGTTCTTCAGCCCCTGCATAACCTGGGGCTCACCCTCCTTGGACCCTGTGTGCTCTACCGTAACATGGAACAGTGGCCACCTGGCCCCGTCTCAAGCTGGCTGTCTCCTGCAGTCACTGGACACACAGCCAGAGCAGCTGGCCCTGAGGCCTAAGGAGTTCTTCCGCGCCTATGGCATCGAGGTGCTCACTGAGGCCCAGGTACATGCTCAAGAGTGGGAAACAAGTTCAGGAAAGGGTTAGTGGGAACATGAAGGTCATAAGGCCATGTAGAGGTGCTCAGAGCCCCAGGCCTGGGATGGGAGAACCTGATGGGTAAGGAGGGCTTTGAGGGGAAGGTGACGTCCAAAGCTTAAAGAATGAAGCCCAGGCCATGTGCAGTGGCTCACTCCTGTAATCACAGCACTTTGGGAGGCTGAGGCAGGAGGATCACCTGAGGCCAGGAATTTGAGACCAACTTGAGCAAGGAGCAAGATCCTGTCTGTACTAAAAACAGAAAAAACAGGTGTTGTGGCAGGTGCCTGTAGTTCCAGTTACTGGAGAGAGTGAGGCAGGAGGATTGTTTGAGCCCAAGAGTTTGAGTTTGCTGTGAGCTATGATGATGCCACCACTATACTCTAGTTGGGGTGACAGATGGAGACTCTGTCTCAAATCATCAAAAAAGAGAGATAGCCGGGTGTTGTGGTGGGCGCCTGTACTCCCAGCTACTCGGGAGGCTAAGACAAGAGAATCACCTAAGCCCAAGAGCTGGAGGTTGCTGTGAGCTGTGTCCAAGTGAGGGTGACAAAGTGAGACTCTGTCTCTTAAAAATATATAAATAAATGAATAAATAAAAAGAGAGAGAGGGAAGCCCAGGTGGCAGGAACAGCACCTGTGGGAGTGGCTCCAAGGGTCTGGCTGGGCTCTCAGAGAACTGCAGCCTCCAGGAGTGGGTGGCGAGGCCCAGGTCCATGCCCAAGCCCGCAGTGTGCCCGGTGGGGAACCCTGCAGGTGGTCACAGTGGACGTGAGAAACAAGAAGGTCGTGTTCAAGGATGGCTTCAAGCTGGAATACAGCAAGCTGCTGCTGGCTCCAGGAAGCAGGTGGGAGGGTGTCCCCTCCTGTCCTCTGTTGGACACTGGGCAAGACAGGGCACTGGCCAGGACTGGAGGGCTGGGACTGCCAGAGGCCTTCACTGACACTGCCGTGTCTCAGCCCTAAAACCCTGAGCTGCAAAGGGAAAGAGGTGGAGAACGTGTTCACCATCCGGACACCAGAGGATGCCAATCGTGTGGTGAGGCTGGCCCGAGGCCGCAATGTGGTTGTCGTGGGAGCTGGCTTCCTGGGTGAGTGGTAGAGGCCATTGGGGATGGTTAGGTCATCATGGCCAGTCCCAGGGCAGTGCTGACCCCAGCCCACCACTCCCTGCCTACCACCCCAGGTATGGAGGTGGCCGCCTATCTGACTGAGAAGGCCCACTCGGTGTCCGTGGTGGAGCTGGAGGAGACGCCCTTCCGGAGGTTCCTGGGGGAGCGTGTGGGTCGCGCCCTGATGAAGGTGAGCCCAGCCCAGCACCCGGCCCCTCAGAGTTCTGGGATGCCCCCTGGCTGGGCTCTCATGACACCCACCACTGCCCTGACAGATATTTGAGAACAACTGGGTAAAGTTCTATATGCAGACAGAGGTGTTGGAGCTGCGGGCCCAGGAGGGAAAGGTGGGCCTTCTCCCCACTCCCTGCCACTTGCTGTCCCTCTCTCCTGAGCCTGGCAGCTGGCCTCACCTGCACATCCACCTCCTCCCCACAGCTGAAGGAGGTTGTGTTGAAGAGCAGCAAGGTTGTGCGAGCTGACGTCTGCGTGGTGGGCATTGGTGAGTGGGTGGGCAGGGTGGCCTTGAGCTAGTCCACATAAGTGACCTTAAGCTACTCCCTTCTCCTTCCCAAGTCTTGGTTTCCGCATCTGTAAAATGGGGACCGCAACTGAACCCACTTCACAGGGCTGCTGGGGAAGGTGTGTGTGCCAGCCTTAGCCCAGGCATGGCATGGAAGATGTGCCCAGTGGCTGCTGCCCACTGGGGCTCAACCGCATGCCCTGTCCTGTGCCAGCTTCAGGGCACAGAAGGGCCTCTAGCTGCTTCCTGCTTCAGTTGAGGTGCTAGTTTGAGGGCACAACGCTGGCAGGTGGCAACATCGGGTTGAGGAGGCCCCTAGCTGGGGGCTTCATGGAGGCCTTCCTGGAGGAGGCGGTTGATACCTCAGGCCTGATGGGAGGCCCAGGTGTCTGTGCGAGTCCAGACAGATGGGACCAGATGCAGGAAGGCCCCAGGATGTGCAGCCTATGGCCATCAGTCTGGGCCTGGTACAGCGAGTGAAGGGTGTGGGGCATGGAGAACACTGAGGAGGGAGAAAGGTGAGGTCAGGGAGTGGACACAGCAGCCTTTCCTGTCAGGTGCAGTACCTGCTACAGGCTTCCTGAGGCAGAGTGGCATCGGTCTGGATTCCCGCGGCTTCATCCCTGTCAACAAGGTGGGGCTGGGGAGGGAGGGCAGGGTGCTGGGCTGGGGGTGGTGGGAGGTCCAGGTCAGGGCCCCTGCCCCATCCGCAGAGTCCTGGGTCTCCCCTCTACAGATGATGCAAACCAACGTCCCAGGCGTGTTTGCAGCAGGGGATGCCGTCACCTTCCCCCTCGCCTGGAGGAACAATCGGAAAGTGAACATCCCCCACTGGCAGATGGCTCATGCCCAGGGTAAGGGCAAACCCAAGGCAAGCTGGAGGTGGGTGGGATGCTAATCCAGGGTCTCAGCCTCTCCCAGGCCCATGCCTCACTTGCTGGCCTTGGTCTTGGATGCTGTGTTAGGCATTTTAGGACCTGTGGTGGCCTATGTGGCCAGACTCATCCAGGTGACCAAGCCATGCATAGTCAGCTCTGTGGCCCATCTACAGAGACCATCCTTCAGTGCTCTCTGGACACCGCTTTTGGCCAGCCAGAGACTCCCGAACCCAGTTGTCCTTCCTCTAGTCTCTCCTTTACTTTCATCCTCCAGGACCCGTGCTCTGTGAATTTCTGATCAAACTGTGCAGTTGCCCTGGGGAGGGAGAAGGATTTAGTAGGTCAACTTCCCACCCAGTGCTGTCTCCCTTGGGCTACGACTATTTCTGTGAACTCAGTGTCTCATGCAGATCCCGGGAGGCAGGAAACTAGGCCTAGAGACGTGGGGTCAGCGTAGACATTGTGCTGATGAATAGTTTTCTCCCTCCTCACAATTTGGTGGCCACCAAGTCCCCCAAGCCTCACCCACTTTGCACACCTGGTCTGCCAGCAAGTTAACTACCTCACTGCCTTATAGAGAGAGGATCACCAGATTCCCAGCCTGGGGCAAGGGACTTTTCCTCTGAACCCACCTCCCCATCCATCTTCATATTATCTGAGGGTCTGCTGCTTGCAACCCCACTCCTGGTACTAATTTCTGTTCAAGTTCAAGGACTAAAGTACTAGGTTGCAAGGAAACAAAGGCTCATTAGCAAAGTTTAATTAGGATTTAATGGAGAGAGTTTAGGGGACTCTGATGTACATGCCTGTACAAATAGTGTGGTCTAGTGGGGGCTCATAGGAACTGACAAGTCACCCACACTATTTTCTGTGGGGCCCTGCGTGTGGCTGCCATCTGTGCTTCCCTGGGCTTTTATGCCCCCTTCTCCACTCTATTCAAACCTGATGTGTCTGGTTAGCTGTATGTGTGCATGGCTGAATTCACCAGTTAGCATCCCAGCTCTAAGCAGCAGACCTTCCAAAACAGGACACTTCATTCAAATTCTCCAGAGAAGCAATCTAAGTGGCTGGCTTAGAGCCAGGTCTTCCCCTCTGCACCAGTCAGATGCACCCGCAGGCAGGCTGAGGTCTGAGCAATGATGCCTCTTGACCTCTGGGCAGGCTAGGAGAAGTAGCCACTTTTGTCAGGGGTCCCCAGAGCACAAGGAGCAGGCAGTGTCGGGTGGGTGGTAAGGGCGAGAGTCAGGGCTGTCACTACCCTGGTTCCTGTAGGGCGTGTGGCGGCCCAGAACATGCTGGCACAGGAAGCAGAGATCAGCACTGTGCCCTATCTTTGGACAGCCATGTTCGGCAAGAGTCTGCGCTATGCAGGTAACACCAGGAGCCCCAGGAAGGGGGGAGGTCAAGAGCTTGGGGGCCCGGGCTATGAAGATCCTGGGGTGGGACAACAACCTCACCCTAAGAACCCTAGGGAACTACCCGAAGGCACTTAAACAGTTGGGGGTGGGGCTGTCTATGGTGGGGGTGTCCAGGGCAGAGTTGGGAGGACACAGGGCACAGACCTACCCCAGCTCATGTGGGTGCCACTGGCCTGCCCGGCTCACAGGCTACGGAGAAGGCTTCGATGATGTCATCATCCAGGGGGATCTGGAGGAGCTGAAGTTTGTGGCTTTTTACACCAAGTGAGAGCAGCAGGGTACAACGGGGGTGCGAAGCAGCGGGAGTTCGGTGGGGAAGGAGGACTCTTTCCACCTGGAGCCCAGCCCTGAGCCCAGCAGAGGAGGAAGCCTGGAGTTTCCTTAGGCAGGCCTGAAGCTTGTGTTGGTGTTTCAACAGTAAACTGTGAATCGGGGAGGACCTGGGCTCTGGGACATTCCTGTTGCTGTGGGCAGGGTCCCTCCCTGCACCCCAGGTGGACAGGAGTATGTCAGGGTCTTCAAAAAGGGGGCTGCTGACAAGCAGTCCTCAAGTTCCACCACACTCTCCCTGCAGAGGTGATGAGGTGATCGCAGTGGCCAGTATGAATTATGATCCAATCGTTTCCAAGGTGGCTGAGGTGCTGGCCTCAGGCCGTGCCATCCGGAAGCGGGAGGTGGAGTGAGTGTGGGCATGGGAGGCCTGGGAGTGGGAGGCGGGGTGCTCCTTGGAGTACTGGCTCAAGCTGTCTATAGCAGACAGCTGCTCCCACAGTCCTCCAGAACCCTTCCCTTACTCTTTGTATCCGTCAGTCTAGAGTTCCCAAGGCTATAGGGAAATTTGGGGCAAGGACGAAGTTTGGGAGCAGGTTGGTTATATGTGCTCAGATTGGACAGAAGGAAAGGGGTGTGTGTGCCAGAGCAGGGCCAGTGCTGTGGGGAGGGATCAAGGCCCACTGCTTGGGCAATTTCCAAGTCTGGGATACTTAACTGGATGTGGTTGAGCTAAGCCTGGCAGAATCTAGGTGGGGAAGCTCAGCTAGTGATGTCCCTGGAAATGCTCTGCACAGAGATGTGGGATGGTTATGGGGGCACTGGACATCACCTGTCACACTCATCCTGATATGGTTGTCAGTGAGAGTCACCCCGTGGGAGAGAGTCTTTAGGGACTGGGAGGCCACTGAGGGACTGGAGGTCATGAGATGGGGTAGGCCTAAGGCTGGAAACAATGGAGGACAAAGAGGAGACATGATAAATGACATACTCTTTCCCTGGCCTTCTTTCTGTTTCTTTCTCTTGCCTTCGCAAAGGCTGTTTGTGCTGCACAGCAAGTACGTGTAACCTCTGTCCTTCCTGTTGACTGTTCTGAGCCTTTCCCACCTCAGCCCAGAACCTCCACCCAATAGTCTACTTCCATCTGCCTAAGTACAAATCCCTGCTGGGTACCACAGCCTGGCATAGAGCAGGCCACTGCTGTTCTCAAGAGCCAGCTGCTCATGGTGCCCATAGTGGGGAACCTGCTGTCTTCTGCCCTGACCCTTCCTCCCCTTATTTCCACAGGACTGGAGACATGTCTTGGCTCACAGGGAAAGGATCCTGAGCTCAAATGCAGTGGACTTGGGCAGGCATTGTGGGGTCCCAGGGTCAGAGACCAAGCCCTGGGGGCAGGTGCCAATCTCCAATTTTCCAGGATTCCCCAGGGCAGAACCTGAACCTTCCCAGTGCTTGCCTTTCATGGCCTGGCTCCCCTTTAGGGAGGCCTTTGCTGCCTCTAGAAGATGCTCACCTCCCAAAGCCACTGCTGTCACTGATAGCTGGTACTGGAGGCAGGACAGACCCAGCCTTACTATTCCCTTGCAGGACCTTGCAAAAAACCTTATCTTAAAATTAAAATGCACACCATTTGCAGATCTGTTAATGACTCTCAGTGTAATTGGGCCGAGCAGAGAGCAGACCACTGGGGGAAACAGGCACAGTCGCAGAGTGCTAAGCACACCAAGGAAATGTGGCCCACTGGGGTCAGGGAAAGTTTTTCCAGCAGGGGCCTTTGGATCTTAATTTTCTTTTTAGTTGTTATTATATTTTATTAAATCATAACTTTGTACATTGATGCATTTATGGGGGTTCATGGATCTGAGTTTTTAAGGAAAGGCATTCCAGGTAGAAGGGCCAGCACATGCCAAAGGCTTGAGACAGGAAGTGCGTCTTCAAGGACAGAGGCAACTCATCCCTGACACTTTGGGGGCATTTGCCCACTGGGGCTGTAGGAGCTGGGTCCTGAGACAGACCTCATGCTTCTGACGGCAGCCCGGAGCTTTCTGAATCTCCATTTTGCAGGTGAAGCACCTGAGGATCTGCTATTATTAACCAGGAGCGAGAACTCAAGAGGCTGTGCGCTAGGCTGCCTCCCAGCCAATTAAGAGAGGCGAGGGGAGACGCTGGGGAGCCAGGCCTCGGGTTGCAAACAGAAAAGGGATAGTTGAGGGCCTGTTGAGACCGCTGCAAGCCCGGAACCCTCCACCTGGAGTACCCGGAGCCGCGGACAATGCAAGACGGAGCCACGCACAGCCACAGCGCATGCCGGGAACGGACAGCCCAGCGCGAGGATGGGGGTGTCTCCGGGTGGCCTGGGCAGGGCAGGCGCCAAGGAAGAGGCGTGCTGACGGGGTTGGGAACGGGTCGGGGAAACCAGGCTCCGTTACGTCGCCCAAAATGCCTCCCAGAAGGCTACACGCTCACCGCAAGGTCGGAAGCCGGGGCCAGCGCTCCGCCGCAGCGTCATGACGTCAGAGCGTCGGGCTCACCCGGAAGTGCGGGCGGGCAGGAGCGCGGCGCTGGCCGGAAGTGCCGAGCTCCTGGCGCGGGGCTCGCCGGGAAATGTGGTTCCTCCGGGCGGCCCGGGGCGGTGCCCGCAAGTTCTGCGGCTCTGGCGGACGGTCCGGCGTGGACCCGGGATGGCTGGACCCAGCGGCTCTGGGGGCCCGATCGGGGCGGGAACCCTGGCCGGTGGCGCGCGGTCCAAGGTAGCCCCCAGCGTGGACTTTGACCACAGCTGCTCGGACAGCGTCGAGTACCTGACGCTCAACTTTGGGCCCTTCGAAACAGTGCATCGGTGGCGGCGCCTGCCGCCCTGCGACGAGTTCGTGGGTGCCCGGTACGGCGGGGCTTCCAGGCGACCTGAGTGGGGGTCAGGGGCGAGGCCGGGGTGTGGTGTCCTGGAGAGGGACCTGGTCATGGAGGGCGACGACTGGTGTCGGGATGGGGTCCCTCTCGGAACTCCTTCAGCCGCACGACCTGGGGTAGTGGACCAGACCTAAGATGTGCATGTGGGTATTGGGCTAGGGTCCTAAGGGTTCTGTGCTTGGGTGAGGGAGTCCAGAGTAGGAGGAGGCGTGCTTGGAGGGTCATTTGGGATGCTGGTGAAATTTAGGGGTTTCCATACGTCTTAGCAGTTGAGAGGTGTCTAAATCCTGCAGCGGCTCTCCTGCTTAGTCCGATTCGTTAGGGGCTCCCCAGGAGAGTCCTGTCCTCACAGCCCCCCACCCCTTCTTTTTTTCCAGGCGCAGCAAGCACACAGTGGTGGCCTATAAAGATGCCATCTATGTATTTGGTGGAGACAATGGGTGAGTGAGCGTCAGGGAGTTTGGACCAGGTAGGGTGAAGCATTGTGGTCAGGGACCTGTTAGCTAATGCCTCTAAGCCTCAGTTTCCCTGCAATGAGATCCTGTATAAAAGGTCTCACTCAGCACAGTGTCCAGTGGGTAGCACGTGCTCTGTATGTGGAAGTGTCCCTCTTGATCTGAGTGAGTAGATGCAGCCTTGAAAGGAACACATCCACTCTTGCTGCCAGCACTACCAGGCACTTTTCTTTCCCTGCACTTCTCCCTGGGCCTCATCCACATGCTCACTTTGCAGTTGAAAGGTATGGAGGACACAGTTTTATTTATTTCATTTTTTAAAAACTGTGAGGGTTTTCTCCTGTTTGTATAAACTCCTGGCAAACAGCCTTCCTAACAACTAACCGATGTTCTGTTGGTGGGCATGCCTCCATTCACGTGAACTGTCCTCGTTTAAGTTGTGGCTGGTTTTCCTGTGTTGCAAGTGGGTTGTCTGCACATGACCAATTGTGTCCAACAGTCTCTTTCCTTAAGAGCAGCCAGAGGGATTCATGTTCAAGTGCAAGACACAGATCCCAGGCTTATCTCCCTGTGCCATTTCCCCACCTCTGTGGGGAAAAGCCCAAGTCCTCATGACACTCCATGAGGCACTGCTTCTCTGCTCTACTCGCTGCACTCGGGCCACACTGGCTGCCTGTTACCTTTGGATTGTACCAAGTGTCCTCTTGCTCAGGCCCTTGTATCAGTTGTTCCTTCCTCCCCTACTTCCTACTCTTCCTCTGAGGCTTCTTATGAGTCAGGCCTTCCCTGACTACCTGGACAGTCTGGAGGCTGCCCTGAAGCACACTGATGTTGGCTGTGATCCATCTCCTCCCCAAAGGCAAGGCCTGTGCTCCTTTCACCACTGTATCTTAGCACCAAGACAGCTCAATATATGTTTGTTGAATGAAGGGATGAAATAAGGAAGCAGCATCTACCAGAGATGTTTACTAGAACTATAATGAGAATCCCCCAAACCAAAAAATGCCTTGGTGTCTGGTACTGGGCTATGGGTGGGAAATGGGGGACCTCTGTCCTCAGGTGTGTCCTGTAGCAGGTGAAGTTTGTGTGACAACTCTATGGCAATAAGCAGAAACATTTTTGCTACATTGTGACACTAAGAAACAGGATACAAATTTGTTTCACTCTAGTTAACAACTTCCTAAAGGCTGAGTACAAAGAAAGATGGCCTTCTCTGGCATGTGGGGGTGGTGAGGGAGGAACTACATCACACAATCAGCTTCCCGAGCTCCTAGCTTCATGGTCTCAGGCACAGCCTTTGGTCTTCCAGGATCCTCTCTGATTGCCCTGCTTTGCTCACAGGAACAAGGACATTCTGGTCATGTGAGGTGGTACAAGGCCAGTGGATTTGTCTTCCATTTTATTGTGTCTTTAACACAGTTGTTACATTGTTTTATTTTATTTTATTTTTTTGAGACAGAGCCTCAAGCTGTCGCCCTGGGTAGGGTGCTGTGGCATTACAGCTCACAGCAACCTCAAACTCCTGGGCTCAAGCGATTCTCTTGCCTCAACCTCCCAAGTAGCTAGGACTACAGGCGCCCACCACAATGGTGGGCCATTTTTTGGTTGTATCTGTCATTGTTGTTTGGCAGGCCTGGGATTCGAACCTACCAGCTCTGGTGTATGTGGCTGGTGCCTTAGTCACTTGAGCTACAGGCGCTGAGCCATATTTTTTTATTTTTGTTGTTTGTTTTGTTGAAATAGAGTCTTACTCTGTCACCCAGGCTTGTGTACCATGCCATTAGCCTAGCTCACACAGCGTCAAACTCTTGGGTTCAAGTGATTCCTGCCTGTTTCAGCCTCCGAAGTAGCTGGGACTATAGGTTTCCACTAGGATGCCCAACTAATTTTCTGTTTTCAGTACAGATGGGTCTTGCTCTTGCTCAGGATGGTATCAAACTCCTGGCTTCAAGTGATCCTCCTTCCCAGCTGCCCAGAGAGCTAGGATTATAGGCCTGGGCCACCGATTAGTTTTGTAATAAAGAAGTGACAGGAAGATCAGAGATAAGCAAAGGGCCTCCCCTGAGGCATGGGCAAGTGTCTGCATTGGGGGTCCGGTGCAGCCTCGCAGGAGGGGCACTGAGATGTACAGATAGGAGTTTTGGAGGCTGGGGTGAGGTGTGAGTGGCTGGGGTGAGGTGTCAGCCATTTTATGCCCTAAGTCAGCTGCTGGGTGGGCTGCTGGAAGCTGGGATCACTCTTTGGTCCTGACCCCAAGCAGGGTGGTGGCTGCCTGTATGGCAGTGCTGGTGGCTGCAGTAGCTGGGGAGCCTCTTTTGTTGTCACCACTCTGGTCCCTTAGGCATCAGCTGGTTGCCGAACTGATTGATGGTTGTCAGTGACTGAGCCAAACAGCCCCCACCCCCCTGCTGCATGCAGTGCCTCTCTTCAGGGCCCTGGTGGGGCATTGTCCTACATGGCAGACCTGACTGACAGCTCCTCTCCCCGCTGCCCTTCAGGAAGACGATGCTTAATGACCTCCTGCGGTTTGATGTGAAGGACTGCTCCTGGTGCAGGTGGGTGGCCTCTATGCTCCAGGGCCCTGTTCTTCCTCCTAAAACACAGCAGAGTCACCATCAGGCAAAGCTAGACAAGCTTCCAGGAGGAGATAACACTGAGCACCTGTGGCTCAGTGGGTAGGGCGCTGGCCCCATGTACCGAGGGTGGTGGGTTCGAACTTGGCCCCGGGCAAACTGCAACAAAAAATAGCCAGGCATTGTGGTGGGCACCTGTAGTCCCAGCTACTTGGGAGGCTGAGGCAAGAGAATTGCCTAAGCCCAGGAGTTGGAGGTTGCTGGAAGCTGTGATGCCACAGCACTCTACCCAGGGTGACAACTTGAGACTGTCTCAAAAATTTAAAAAGAAAAAAAAACTCGGAAAAGGAGCAGCCCTGGGTAAGCAGTGTGAATGGGTTTGTAATTCAGTGAGTAAGGGTCATGGCTCCTGTGCTGCTGGGCGCTGTGTAGCTGCTGGGAGTGTGTGTGTCAGCAGCCCAGAGCAGCATGCGTGCCCCGTCACGGCTGATTGTTTAGAATGCAGTCCACAGCCGGGTCTGTGGCCTGTTAGGAACTGGGCTGCACAGCAGAGGTGAGCAAAGCTTCATCTGTTTGCAGCTGCTCCCCATGGCTCACATCACTGCCTGGGCTCCACCTCTTGTCAGATCCATGCACCCCACCCCCACCCTGTCATGGAAAATGGTTAAGAAATTATACGCAGGCATAAATACATGTAGGGAAGGTGTGGAGGGAAGACCTCAAGGTGTTGGCAGTGGTTTTCTGGCAATTGTGTGTGATTTTTAGTGCCTATTTTGTCTTTTCCTCGTTGGTTTTTTTTTTTTAAGTTTCTATAATGAGACAGATATCACCTTTGAAATACAAAAATAAAAGGAAGCCTGAGCTTGGCAGGGCTGCCATAACCCTGGTAGGCCCTCATTACCCCTGTCCCTGCTCTAGGGCCTTCACCACTGGGACTCCGCCAGCTCCCCGCTACCACCACTCAGCTGTTGTCTATGGGAGCAGCATGTTTGTCTTTGGTAAGTGGCCTTTCACCCCAAAGGGATGTGGATGTCCTGTCCTCCCACCAAGCTTGGAGGTTGTGGATACCTGCCATGCTTGGCAGGGGCTCTCTGCCACCCCTCAGCTTTGTCTGTGCTGGGTGGGAGGCCTTTTTCCCTAACTGTTGTGAGCTCATGGGGTTGGGTTTCTGCCAGTGTGACTGGGCCAGAGCAGGAGACAGGGACCCCAGATACTGGCGTGGAGGCAGACAGTCAGGGTTCTGAGGGTCTGTGTGAAGGAATCCTAGTTTATGCATTTTGGGTGGAGCCAGATTCCATCCCACCTCCTGGGATTCGAAGACCTAAATGCTGCCTTTGAGTGTAACACTTTCTTGCTCTCTTTACCCAGGGGGCTATACTGGAGACATTTATTCCAATTCTAATTTGAAGAATAAAAATGATCTTTTTGAATACAAGTTTGCAACTGGCCAGTGGACGGAATGGAAAATTGAAGGACGGTGAGAGACTCTGCTGAAACCTATGGGACCAGGGTCCCTGGGAGTGGCACACCTGGATTTTGCACCCCCTGCCCCTTGCCTTACAGATGAGGATCCTGAGGGTACACAGATGAGGGAGAGAAGTGGGAACTGGAAGGTGCTGCTGTCCATGGCCGGCTCCCACTCTGAGGTCCCCTCCCTGCAGGAGAGGCCTGAACGCGAAGTGCCGTGTACTTTGCTTTGTTTCTGGCTGGTTCCTCTTCCAGTGGCTGCTGGTTCCTTATGCCTGTGGTGCTGTTGCTTTTCCCTGGGACCCCAGTGTCAGGTGGACGAGGCCATGTGGTCTGGCTGTGGTCTCAGTAATGGCTATGTGGGCCTGGGAGGCTCAGGTCCGCACTGGCCCCCTCATTCCTTGCTTTCCTCTTCATGTCCCAGGTTGCCAGTTGCTAGATCAGCACATGGTGCCACTGTGTACAGTGACAAGCTGTGGATCTTCGCTGGCTATGATGGCAATGCCAGGTAGGTGGGGGTTGGCCCAGCCTGGCGCAGTCCCTGAGGTACTGAGGAAGAGAGCAGGCCTTCTTGGCATTGAGGGCTCCAGCTGGCCAAGGTCAGCCCAGTAGGTTCTGAGGGCCACTCTGTCTGGGGGGTTCTCAGGAGGGGAATGGGGAGAAGAAAGGAAGGGTCAGAGGGAGGCAAGGGCCACTGAGTGGCCCCTGCCTGGCCCCATGGCCCCTTGAATGGCTGAGATGCAGAGCCTCAGGGCCATAGGTTGGAGTCATTCTGAGGGCTGGGTGAAAGACAGTTGAGCAGCCTCAGGGCCCAGACCCACCTCATTTCTTGTCTAGGCCACAGGCATATTTTCCTCCTTATTCCAGAAAATTGGCTTTGCTATACTTTTGTGACTATAGAAGTAGCATGTGCTGGTTCCCTTGAACTTTAGCATCACAGAAACTCCTGACAGGACAGTGGTGTCTGTGATGTCTGAGGTCCCCCCTGCCCAGCTCCAGCCCTGCCACACTGCCCAAATGTCGTACCTGAGGCTATTCATTCCTGTGCTGGCTGAGCAGGGGGCCTGGCGTGGCAGGGATGTGGTGCTGTGCCCTCCTCTCCCCCCACCCTCAGCCATGAAGCACCCACCCCAGGACTGTAAAATAGTCCCCTAATCCACATGGCAGGTGCCTTTTCTTGGGAGCCATCCCTTCTGGCCAGGATCAGGCCCACCCTGACAGCCAGACCCAGGGATTCCTGATGCCTTTTTTTTTTTTTTTTTTTAATGTTTAGAGAAACTTTTCTAGTAATAGACCATAGAAATGATCCCTAAAAGTACAGTTTTCCTTTTATCCTAATGCAGGCTGAATGACATGTGGACAATTGGCCTCCAGGACCGGGAGCTCACCTGCTGGGAGGAGGTGAGGGCCAGGGTGGGGGAAGACCCAAGCCTCACTATCTCCCCTGATCTCCTCCCCTTGCGGCTGGTTCCAATAGTAGCTGCACAGTGACAAGTCTCCCTACCTTAGGGAGAGCACCACAGGTGTGAGGCATGTGGTTTTTGTCTAATCCAGCCTCGTTTTAACGTAGTGAGGCCAACATGCTGTCCAGCGCCTGGTTCACTGGAGTCCCTCTAGGCATTCTTCCCCTGGAGAAACAGCTAATTTTAGCCCCTGATGATTCAGCCCCAGGTGTTCAAAATTGGGCCTCTTTAGATGGGAGAAATAGGGTTATAAACTCTTCTGTAAGAAAAGTAATCCCGAACCTTCATCCACAGAAGTTTCAAGAATAAAAGTGAGGCCGGGCATGGTGGCTCACACCTGTAATCCTAGTACTCTGGGAGGCCAAGGTGGAAGGATTACTTATGACCAGGTTGAGACCAGTCTGAGCAAGAGGCCCCATCTCTTTGGGCGGCACCTGTGGCTCAAGGAGTGGGGCTCTGGCCCCATGAGCCAGAGGTGGTGGGTTCAAACCCAGCCTTGGCCAAAAAGAAAAAAAATCTGTAAAAACAAAATAAAACACAAAACAATAAGAAGCCCCATCTCTACTAAAAATAGGAACAATTACCCACATATGGTGACGCATGCTTGTAGTCCAAGCTACTTGGGAGGCTGAGGCGGGAGGATCATGTGAGCCCTGGAGTTTGAGGCTGCAGTGAGCTATGATTAGGCCACTGTACTCCAGCCTGGGGGACAGAGTGAGACCCTGTCTCAAAAAAAGTGACTCAGGCTTGGTGCCTGTGGCTCAAGCGGCTAAGGCGCCAGCCAAATAAACCTGTGTTGGCGGGTTCGAATCCAGCCTGGGCCTGCCAAACAACAATGACGGCTGCAACCAAAAAATAGCCGGGCATTATGGCGGGCACCTGTAGTTCCAGCTACTTGGGAGGTGGAGGCAGGAGACTCACCTGAACCCAGGAGTTGGAGGTTGCTGTGAGCTGTAATGCCACGGCAATGGACCCAGGGTGACAGCTTGAGGCTCTGTCTCAAAAAAAAAAAAAGAAAAGAAAAAAAAAAGTAGTCCCAGCTCAGTGGTCTGAGTAAGCTAACATGTGAGCCAGTCCTGTGAGGCTGCCGCTGAACTGCCCTCCCATCCCAGGTGGTTCAGAGTGGCGAAATCCCACCATCTTGCTGCAACTTCCCGGTGGCTGTGTGTCGGGACAAGATGTTTGTGTTCTCTGGGCAGAGTGGAGCCAAGATAACCAACAGCCTCTTCCAGTTTGAATTCAAAGATAAGACGTAAGTACCTTGGTGTGGGGGCAGTTAGTGCCCATGCCCGCATCTGGGAGCTATGGTTGCTGGCCTTCTGGGCTCTGGCCTGCAGCGGGAGCACATAGCTGTGGTGCTATGCAGACCCCTGGGGTGTGGCTGCAGCTAGCAAGATAGGGCCCAACAGGCAGCCCCCTCAGGCTCTCTTTGAGTGTGAGAGACACCCCTTGCACTGAATGGCTTGGTCAGTGCCACCAGTGACACATGTGGCCGTCATTGATCTCATAGAAGATCAATGGCAGAAGAGCCCATGGGTGTGCAGGCCTGAGCGCTCCAGCTGATGCTGCCCTTGGCTGCTGCTGGCCTTCAGCCCTGTGATGGTGCTGGCCCCTGGTTCTGGGAGCGAATGGGCGACAGTGAACAGGGAGTGTTGATTGGGACGGGAGGAAGGGCAAGGCACTTTGCACAGAGGTGCCCTGTGAGTTCCACACAGTCAGATGGAATCACTGGTGGATCAGGATCTGTCCTAAATCTCAGCTAACTTAGCAAAAGAGAAGATTTGCTGGAAGGTGCTAAGAAGTCCTTGCAGGTTAGGGTTGCTGAGGGAGCAGTGGCAGGATGTGGGTCCATGCAGCTCCTGGGGTGGGGACTTGCTGCGGCATCCTTGGGACGGATGGTGAGTGCAGGGACTTGTGGCTGCACTTGTCTGTACACAACCCCACGCCCCAGAGAGTGGGACTTCCTGGCAGGTCAGATGCCACCCCTTCCAGAGAATTACTGTCACTGCTGGCTGCTCCATGGAGGGGACTCTGGCAGGACCCCATAGCGGGCCATGTGGAGCCAGGCAGGGTGATGCTGGAGCTGAACAGGGCAAGGGATTCTGGACACACATGTCCAGGTCCTCTCTCTGGTCTCTGGGCTGATCCCCACAGGGGGTTCAGGGGCACTTCCCAGTGGTAGCTTGATGTAGGGGGCCCTTGGGGAAAGCAGAGGCCCATGTTCAGCAGTCTTTGACTGTCTTACACTCCTAGGTGGACACGCATCCCCACTGAGCACCTGCTCCGGGGCTCTCCACCACCCCCACAGCGGCGCTATGGGCATACCATGGTGGCCTTTGACCGCCACCTCTATGTGTTTGGGGGTGCAGCTGACAACACACTGCCCAATGAGTTGCACTGCTATGATGTGGACTTCCAGACCTGGGAGGTTGTCCAGCCTAGCTCTGACAGTGAGGTGAGTGCTGTCAGGTCTCGTGTACAGTAAGGGGGGCAGTCCTGCACTGATGCCTGGATGCCAGTGGCTCCCACCTTGTTTTCACCTTCTTCCCAGCTGCTCATGGGTGTGGGGTCTCCCAGGGGTGCAGACAGTTCCTAGGAGCACAGCTGCCATGCCCAATGCTGTCAGCCCTGGGTACCTGCCCCTCAGGCCCTCAGCCCTGGGTACCTGCCCCTCAGGCCCTTGAGCTCCGTCTCTATCCTGCAGCCAGCAGCTTTCAACACCCCACATTCTGTCATGTCTGCACTGCACTGCTGAGCTGCAGGCCTTTTCTGGGAAGCCTGTCTTGGCTTCTGGCTGGGCTCTCCCTCAGCCAGCAGTGAGTGCCCTGGTCATGTGGCCCTTCTCTCCCTCATGCCCATAATGCTTTTGGGTGGGGATGGCGGGCTGGTCTCAGAGTGCCTGCCTCGCCCTTACTGACTGGTCTCAACACTCACCTGTCTCTCCTCTCCAGGTCAGTGGGGCTGAGGTGCCTGAACGAGTATCTGCTTCTGAGGAGGTGCCCAACCTGACCTCTGAGGAGCGAGGCAGCTTTAAGAAGTCCCGAGATGTGTTCGGCCTGGACTTTGGCACTACCTCAGCCAAGCAGCCCAGCCAGCCAGCCTCAGAGGTACGGGGCAGTGACTCTTGTAAGGCTACACCACTCCCTGCAGTGAGTCCTGGGACCAGCCTCTCTCTCACATGGCCAAACCAAGGCCAGAGAAGTACTGTCTTCTGGTCACTCTGCAAAGGATGCTCAGGGTCAGAAGCTCATGCCTTGCTGGCTAGGCTGTAGCCCTGGAGTCCCTGCTGCAGGCCTAGCCTACCGGGCCAGGTACAGCACAGTGTCCATGCTGTAGTTCTCCACAGCCCATAGTGCTCCCTTGTCCACATGGGGACTTCCTCCTGCCTGTGTCTGACTGCACCAGGGGCCCTCACCCTCAGGGACTGTTCTCTGGCCCCACCCCATCAACTTTCCTCATCCCCTCCCCAGCTGCCCAGTGGGAGGCTCTTCCACGCAGCCGCCGTCATCTCAGATGCCATGTACATCTTTGGAGGCACTGTGGATAACAACATCCGCAGTGGGGAGATGTACAGGTTCCAGGTATGGGGCTTGTGGGCTTGAAGGACTAGCTGGTGTGGGCAGTGCCCCCTGACTGAGAACAGAGGCCCAGTAGTGGGGTGTGGCTTTTCCAAGGCTGCCATTGCCAGGCCCAAACCTGGTGGGATGCTGGCCTTGCTGAGGAGCCTGGCAGCTGTGGTGGGAGATTCTAGGTTGAGGTCAGGCTATGGTGACAGTGGGAGTGGGGAAGGGGCAGGTAGGTGGCATGGGGGTTCACATTTGGACCTAAGGAAGGCAGAGCTGGGCTAACAGGAAGGCAGCCCTGCCCAGGCCTGGGGGAGCAGATGGTCAGGAAGGGGTCCTCAGAGACACGGAGCCGGGGCAACTCTGAGAAGATTGGGGTGTGCTGGCAGGGACCAGCATGAGTATATGGGCCTAGATATAGAGTGGAGTTGGCACAGCCCTCCTGAGGCTTGGGGACACAGCTGAGGGCTAGAGTGGAAGAGGGAGCCCTGCCTCCTGGGCCCGTCCTGCTGTCCTTGTTTTCTGGCAACACTGACATCTCCTCCTGCAGTTCTCCTGCTACCCCAAGTGCACGCTGCACGAGGACTATGGGCGGCTGTGGGAGAGCCGCCAGTTCTGTGACGTGGAGTTCGTTCTGGGTGAGGTGGGTGCCCTTCTATGTACCCAGCCCCTCTGCTGTGCCCATGGACTGGAGGCTTCACTTTGAGGTGTGGCTGCCTGCCCAGTGCTGCCTGCCCTGGCAGGCTGGGCCCCTGCCCCATGTCCCACCCATGCCTTGTTCATTGTGCAGAAGGAGGAGTGTGTGCAGGGCCATGTGGCCATTGTCACCGCACGGAGCCGCTGGCTCCGCAGAAAGATTGTGCAGGCACGGGAACGGCTGGCTCAGGTGAGGTGCCCACCCTGCCCACCCTGACTGAGCAGCTGGGTCCATTGTCTAGTGGGTACCCTCAAGCGCCCTTCTCCCCTCAGAAGCTGCAAGAAGAGGCAGCCCCCACTCCCAAGGACACCCTCGGCACTGCTGTAGGGGGAGCCCGGCCACCCTTGCTGCACGTGGCCATCCGGGAGGCCGAGGCGCGGCCCTTCGAGGTGCTCATGCAGTTCCTCTATACCGACAAGATCAAATACCCCAGGAAAGGTCTGCCTGGGCTGGGGGTCAAGCGGTAGGAGGGTGGACAGCAGCACCTTAGAGGTGGGTGCTGATAGCCTCACCTTACAGATTGTCCCTCCGAGGCTCACAGGTGGCTGTCATCCTCCATCACCTGTGACCTCAGCAGCACCTTGTGGTCAAGCTGCCATATGAGACTCCCAAGGCTGTTTTCCCACCTGGTAGCCCTGACTCACACTTGTCCACGGAGGGGGCCCTGTCCCCTGCCCTCCCTTCCTCCCCCGAGTCCCTGAAACTCAGGACCTCTTGGCTGCAGGCCACGTGGAGGATGTGCTGCTCATCATGGACGTGTACAAGTTGGCACTGAGCTTCCAGCTATGTCGCCTGGAGCAGCTGTGCCGGCAGTACATTGAGGCATCTGTGGACCTGCAGAACGTGCTGGTTGTGTGTGAGAGCGCCGCCCGGCTGCAACTGGGTCAGCTCAAGGTGCGGGTGGGGGCAGAGCAGCAGCCAGATGAGTGTTCCTGCAGCGAGGCCCCCATGGGTGGGTGGGGCGCTCAGGCTGAGCCCCTTGCTCAGCCTGGGGCCCGGGCTTGACCCTGCCTGCTGTGCCTGTCTGTCCCAGGAGCACTGCCTGAACTTTGTGGTGAAGGAGTCCCACTTCAACCAGGTGATCATGATGAAAGAGTTTGAGCGCCTCTCATCCCCACTGATCGTGGAGATTGTGCGGCGGAAGCAGCAGCCACTCCCTCGTACCCCCTCAGACCAGCCTGTGGACATTGGTGGGCAGCCCCTGTTACCTTTCCCTGAGGGAGGCAGGGATGATGTTCATCTTGGGTAGCAGACCTAGGATCTGTGGAGAGCAACTGCTAGGCCCTTGGGCAGGGGTGGGTCCTGGGGTAACATTGGACACCTGTTTTGGGCTAGGTCTGATGCTGGGTCTGATGGCTCAGGGTCACAGTGATTGGTCACTGAGCTTCTGCTAGGCACAGTGAGAATCAGAATGGCTCAGAGACCCCCTTATCCTGCTGTGTCCTGCACCCACCTAGCCCAGGTCCTTTTATTCCCTAGCTCTCCCTGGGACTATGCTGATGCTAGCCGTTGGCTCTTGGTGACACCTGGAGACCCCAGAGGCCTGTGGGGGGGCATAGTGGGCCATCTTGGGAGATTGTTGTTGGGGGCAGAGCAGTCCTGAAGGCCGTGTTTGGTGTGCAGTGCTTGCATTGGGGCTGGGGGAGAAGAGGATGGGCTGGAGTGAGGCCTGTGTCCTGAGGGAATTTTCACCCGGGGTAGAATGTGGGCACATGTAAGGGAGGTGGTACCCATAGGGTCCTGAGACTGGAACCTGAAGCTGCCCCTAGCTTAGAGTGTGCTGGGTGTGGGGATGTCTGCTCAGGGTCCTTCCATACCCCCAGGCACATCTCTGATCCAGGACATGAAGGCGTACCTGGAGGGGGCGGGTGCAGAGTTCTGTGACATCACGTTGCTGCTGGACGGGCACCCACGGCCAGCCCATAAGGCCATCCTGGCTGCCCGTTCCAGGTGGGTAGGGCTGGAGGGATCCGGGAGGGAGGCCCCATGGGGCTGCATTCCACTGAGAGCCGGAACTGTGGCCTCTGTGTGCAGCTACTTTGAGGCCATGTTCCGGTCCTTCATGCCTGAGGACGGGCAGGTGAACATCTCAATCGGGGAGATGGTGCCCAGCAGGCAGGCCTTTGAGTCCATGCTGCGCTACATCTACTACGGCGAGGTCAACATGCCGCCTGAGGACTCCCTGCATCCTGTGCCTGTGAGCACTCCTCTCAGCTCACTGCTCAGGGTCCCTGTGCCCACCGCAAGCAGCTGGGGCCTGGCAGCCCTGTCTCGGCCAGATGTTCTCTACCCAGGGCCTCACTCTGCAGGGTTTGCTGGTGGCTAGTGCTGGGCTGGTGTCTCTGAAGCACTCAGAGCCGGCTGGAAGGGGTTTTTGCCCCTCACAATCCCTTGGAGAACAGGGTCATCACTGCTCTGAAGCAGGCGAGCAGATGGACATGGGGTGACTCCTTGGTATGTCACGTCACTTCAGTAGGGTACAAAGAAGCCCTTCAGGACCCATGGTACCCGAGAGCAGTTCTGGAAACACAATTCGTGGTTTTCCTTGGATCTTGAATGTGGTCTTTGACCTATTTCCTGATCCAGAGCCCATTCAGAGAGGACAGGGAGGAGGCCAGCTCAGGGCAGGGCAGGGTGGGGGGACCAGCTCCCTTTAGCTGTCAGCTCCTTAACCAGCCCCCAGCTACCTGTTTGCGGCCCCCTACTACTACGGCTTCTACAACAACCGGCTGCAGGCCTACTGTAAGCAGAACTTGGAGATGAATGTGACCGTGCAGAACGTGTTGCAGGTAGCTCTCCTGTGCCTGTGGGGAAGGCTGGGGAGGGGAGGATGGGTGGGGGCAGCGTATCAAGGTCCTGCCATTGCAGATCCTAGAAGCAGCTGACAAGACACAGGCACTGGACATGAAGCGGCACTGCCTGCACATCATTGTGCACCAGTTCACCAAGGTCAGGCCCAGGCCTTCCCTTCAGGACCTGCTTCCCCTTGGCAGTGGCAGTGTTGGGGGTGGGGGTGCTTGGAAATGAGCTGAGCAGAGCAGTCTGCTGTCGGCCGCTGCTCGGCCCTGAGCAGGTTGGGCAGCAGAGGACTCTGCTGCCCTTCTGGCCATCATGTGGATCTGTTCTCATCCTGTTCTGGCCTTCTGGTTGCTTCGGCAGGTCTCCAAGCTACCCACGCTGCGGTCGCTGAGCCAGCAGCTACTGCTTGACATCATAGACTCCCTGGCCTCCCACATCTCTGACAAGCAGTGCGCAGAGCTGGGCGCTGATATCTGAGGCCCTGTGGCATCCACCTAGAGTGAAGAGTAGCCATGCCTGCCTGCCTGCCCTGCCCACTGTAAAGACTGCACCAGCCACACTCACACCAGTAGCAGTGCTGCACCTGCCAGGTCCTGGGCTGGGGTGTCCAGAGGGGGTCGCATAGGATGTAGATGGTGAAGTAGACCCCCACCCCAGCTAGTACTCTTTCCTGGAGTGGAAGTGTGGGTAGGCGGCCCTGGCTCAGTGATGAGGACAGTACTGAGAAGTAGAAAGAGACTCCAGAGCTGTGTCCTTGGGCCTCCCACCCAGCAGGACCTGAGCATGGGCTTTGGGGGTCTCAGCATGGCCCCAGCCTGTGTATATTGTGGATCCAGGCACTGGGTCGTTTTTAAGGCCCTGCTGATGTGGGATGGAACCTAGCAGAACTGCTGCCCCATGAGAATCTGCCTGGGCTGTACCCACCCCTACCTCACCCTCACTGAGGTTGGTGTAAGGGGTCCCCCCTCCTATCCACAGCTTATAATTGGGGACTCATGACGGACAGAGTCTGACTCAAGATGAACTTTGGAGTAAAGGGCCCTGAGGTCAGCTCCCAGCCAAAAGATTGTCCATGCTGGACTAGGCCTGGCTCTCAGGTGGTCTGCAGGATCCTAGCCCACCTGTGTGTACATCAGGGCTCAAGGCTGGGGCAAGAAAGAAGTCAGGAGAAGTGCCCCCCAGGTCCTTGTGTCCCTCACTAAGTATTTATTCTGTTATAGATATGCCTCCATTAAAGCCACAGCAGTGCTACTCCACGTGCCTCTTCTGGCACAGTCTCCACCTCCACCCTCTGGCCCTCAATCCCTTGGCTGTCCTGCAGTAGAGGACCAGCTGTGATCTGATGGCTTGGGAACCACTTAGATACAGGTTCAGCCAGTCTTACCTTTTTTTTTTTTGAGACAAAGTCTCAAGCTGTAGCCTTTGGTAGCTCACAGCAACCTCCAACGTTTGTGCTTAAGCGATTCTTTTGCCTCAGCCTCTCAAGTAGCTGGGATTACAGGCACCCACAACACCACCTGGCTATTTTTTGGTTTTAGTTGTCATTGTTGTTTGGCAGGCCCAGGCTGGATTTGAACCCGCTGTCTGGTGTATGTGGCCTGTGCCCTAGCCACTCGAGCTACAGGCGCTGAACCTTTTTTTTTTTTTTTTTTTTTTTTTTTTGAGACAGTCTCATTATGTTGCCCTCGGTAGAGTGCTGTGGCATCACAGCTCACCGCAACCTCTAACTCTTGGGTTTAAGCAATTCTATTGCCTCAGTCTCCCAAGTAGCTGGGACTACAGGTGCCTGTCAAAATGCCCGGCTATTTTTTTTGGTTGTAGTTGTTGGCAGGCCCAGGCTGGATTTGAACCCGCCAGCTCCAGTGTATGTGGCTGGCACCCTAGCTGCTGAACTACAAGCCCTGAGCCAAGTCTTGCCTGTTTCTTTATCCACATTGTTAACAGCTCCCTGCCCCCACTTGGGGCCACCCAGTCACATGGGGAGAAAGGACTGGGACCTCCAGAGCAGGCACCCTGCCCTCATGCTAAGTCTGTCCCTGTGCTGTACTGTTTGCTCCTGGGGAGAGGGACCAACCCGCTGGGCTGGGAGCCAAAGACAAGCTAGTACCTTCTCCTGTTGTCCTAGAGGTGTTGTGTGAGTCTACACTGATGCCAGGGGCCTTGTCCTGCCTTTCTAGGAAGAGTCCATTACCCCTTTTTGTCCTGGCTGCCACAGAACCAAAGCTCACCTCAGTGAAAACAAGCTGCTGTCTTCTGGCCTTAGAGTTTATCCCCTTCTGGCTGTGCTCCATAAACACGGCCTTGCCACAGCTGCAGCCTTGATTGCAGGGCCCCAGGTGGCTGTGTGCAGGTGTATGGGGGGCCCTGGATAGTTAAGTTGGGCACCTTTGGCCAATGGTAACAGACTCATTAAGTCAGACAGCAGGCTAGCAAGAGGCGTGTGCAAGGCAAGCTGGGAAGCAAGGGAGGAAGCAAGAGTGAGGCAGAGGATGACATGTGGAGAGGCTACATCAGCACCCAGAGAACCGTCACACTGGGTGGGTAGGATGGTTGAGTCACTCATGGTGGGAGCATGGAGCTACCCATCCAGTGTCCACAAGATCTGACGCTTGCTGTACCCACGGGGCACCCTCATCCATATTCAGAGGTCCTGTCTGGAGGCCTCCATGAATTACCACCTGCAAACCCTGCTCTATGTTGACCCTTGTAACTGGTCCTCATCTGTCTCTCTCAAACATAACATGAATAAAGTTACATACTAAAGGCCCTAAAAACCAAATTTCAGAACACTGGGTGGCAGTTGCTGAACTAGAAACAATTCTATGCTCCTTGGGCACAGCAGGGAAGTCACATTTACAGTCAGAACGTCTCCACACACTCAGCTGTCTGCCAGTCACAGCTGCAGTGAGATCTTCAGGTTCCCAAAGAAAAATAAGGACTTTGAGGATAGGACCCACACGCCTGTTGAGCTCTGCTCACCTCTTCCTAGACTTGAAAGGACTATTGTAGAATGGCTCCCTCCTGGAGCCTTACAACTGGCTGTCCATAGCCACCCCAGGAGGCTGATGACTGTCACCACTGCCTCCACTATTCAAATGAAGGGGCTGGCCTGCTGAGCACCTGCATTAAGAACCCATTTTGGAGTGGGCTGAATGTTCTCAAAGAGGCTGGCTTGTTTTTGGTCTCAAGGAAAACAGTTCCTGGCAATGGTTTCTTCTCACACCATCCTGCCCCGAGAGAACCCTGCTGGGCATGGGCAGGGGTGGCTGCCACCTGTCCAGCTGCACAGCACTGGGACTAGGAGCTGTGCTCCCCCTTCCCCACAGCAAAGCTTGGACTCCAGGGTCTGAGCCCATTGGGGGCTGCAGCTATTCTCTAGGGTGAACAAGCCCAGTACCAACAGGGGCTTCAGCCCCAAGCTGAGCCAGACAGCAAGGCTTCCTCCTAGAATCCACTTTATTATGGCATCTGGCAGGTCTTTATATAGTTCTAATGAGGTCCCTCTCTAGACAAACTGAGGGAGAAGGAGACTGCACCTGCCCAGGTGGCCCCTCAGGCCATGCTGCTGCTCAGCTGCATGGCAAAGTCTTGCACGTGTTCCTTCAGAGTCTGGCGGGCATCTGCCTGTGCTCGCTTTTCCCGTGCCCGCTCCTGCTGCAATTTGGTCAGCCGCAGCCGTAGCCTCTGCTCGCGTCGCTTGCAAGCCTGCAGCTGGCGCTGGGCCTTGTCCAGGGCATCAAGGGCTGCCTCAGCCCGCCGCTTCCACAGTAGGGCACTGCCCACCTGGTAGCTATGTTCATTCTGGATGTAGGCTCCGGCGGGTGGTGGCAGGCGCAGCATGTAGGCTGAGGGGGACACAGGCCGTGGCTCAAGCGGGGAGGGCTGCTGCTCTGGTGAGGGCTGAGTACTACAGCCTGCTTCATCTGCCTGGGCACCCAGGGGGCCCAGAAGGTCTGAGAAGGGGCTGTATCTCCCAACTGGAGAGGCAGGCAAAGTGGCAGGTGCTGAGGCCTCCTCCACAGGAAAGCAGGTGACATCAGAAGGTGGAGGGGGAGAAAATGGAGTCATAGGCCCTCGGCCCTCAGAGCAGCTGGGGTAGGGAAGAGAAAGAGACTGGCAGGGCAGACTAAGGGCTTGCCAGACCCCACTCCATCTTCCCTCTCCCCACCTGAACCACAGGGTTTGTGCAGCATGCTGCAGGCACCCAGTCCTGTAGCCTCAGGGTGGGAAAGGGCAACCCCCAACAGCACATACCGCTTCCTGCATCGCCGTAGCCGACTGATGTCGGGGGGTCCAGGTAGGTCACTGTATCCCTTGGTCTTGGTTGTGCGGCGCAACTTGGAGAAAGACTCAAATATGGTAGGGACTGCCCCCTCCTTCAGCCTGTGATACCCGCTGTGGGAAAAGCAGCTCAAGTGAGCTGGAGAACCAAGGCTTTCTCCCCTGGCCCATTGCCCCTGCACAGAGGTGCCTGTCCTCTAGTGCCCCTGAGCAGCTTCCCCAGGACTAGCACTTGTGCAAAGGTAAGTTTGAGGAACGCCAGAGTAGGTATAGTCACACAAACTCATCCCTCACAGGACTCCATAAAGTGGAGGTACCTGGAGAAGCTCCTCAAACAGAGCTGGGATGGGTGACTAACCAGAAAGATTTATTTCTAGACTTGCTGGGAGAACTGGGGTTCTAAAGAACACCCCGAGGAAAGGCTCACGTTTTTTGCTTTTGTCACTGGTACAGTGATCCTAGAGATGGGGCTTGCTGGACGGAGATGGGAAAGGAAACTCTGGGAACCAGGTGTGCCTGGCTGCCTGGCAGGCTGTTCTCATACCAGCTGCTAAAGGGACTTTCCCATCAGGACCTACGGCAGCCCGTGTTGGCGGGCAGGAAGGCCCACCTGATCCCCACCAGCTCGAAGCAGTTGTCCTCGAAGTGTTTGGAGCAGAAGTAGATGTACTCGGACGCAGGGTCCCACAGGCCCTGGCCACTGGGGTCCAGGCGCTGGCAGTTGGCCAGCCACAAGCCTCGTCTCGGGTTGTCCTTCTTGGGAAGTCTGTAAGACCAAAAACCGTGAGCAGCAGGCTATCCGCAGCCCTGGGCACGTGCCACCCAAGCTCCCCAGGCGGGAAGGGCAGACCCTGCACACGCTGCCCTGAGGCCTCCCCGTGGCCCTGCTGGAGAAGCCCTGCACACCTGGGCGCATAGGAGAAAACTCAAGCCTTGAGAAGAAAAGTAACTTGCTCAGCGACATCTAGCAAATAAGAGAGAGCAAGACCCAAGCCTGGGGGAACGTTCCTCTCCCAAATGGAACTGGTCTCAGGAGCATCACTCCCTCACCCCTTCCCACCCTAACGTCAAGCTGCGCCTGGACCAGGGGGCTGCCCGAAGCGCATGCGCAGTCTTTATCCAGCAAGGAGGAAGACGCCAGCGCATGCGCAGGTGATCCTCGCATGCCAGTACGCACGCGCGCTGACCTGTGGAAAGAGATTCCGCGGTTGCGCGTTTCGCGCGTGTCCCGTGTGCAGCAGCCGGCGGCTGAGCAGTGACGCGGCATCTGGGGAAGAGGCGGGTGCTAAGCCGCGAGCGATTGTCCGGGCCCGGAGGAGCTTCGCGCCTCCAGCGGCCCCTCCGCTCCAGGAGGCTCTGACCCGTCGGGCCCCCCGGGGCCCGATCTCGCCCCAACCCCGTCCCCGACGGTTCTCTTGACTCCCGTCAGCGGCACTCACGGTCTCGCCATTGCTGCGCCGCCGAAGTCTCGCGTTGTGTGGCGGCGGCGGAAGTGGGTATCATAGAGACTCCGGAGCGGGCGGTGCTCGGCCCGAGGGGCGGGGCCGGGAGAGGTCCTGGCGGGCGCGCTCCGGAAGTGGCGGCAGCGAGGGCTTCGGCATCAACCTCGCGTCATCCCAGCTCCTGGATTAACCCTGTGGCCCATGTGGGTTTCCATTTTGTTCAAAGCTTATTCTTAGCAAACACTCTGTCGCGGATAGAGCGGCCTCGGCGCGCGGGTGTGCGCGACGGCGGGAACCCTCAGTGTCCTGGGAGCCCCGCCAGTCCGCCCCCTTTGGACCCTTACTGAAGAGAGTGCACTCAGAACACGCGAGCTATGGCGCTCGCGCCTGTGCCCAAAATTTGCCCCCAGGTGCCAGGACTTGAGGGCGAACTGGCTGTGTCCCCCGTTTACACTTGGGGGACAGATTCCATCTGATCACACCCGTGACGGGAAGTGACAGTGCCCACATCCTGGGGCAGCTGCCTCTTTGACCCTCCACCTTCTCTCGAGGCTGAGGGGCCCTGCCGAAGTTCAGCGTTTCAGGAGCCTCCCCCACGCAGCCCTGCCCTGTGAAGCCTGCCTTCTGGAAGTTTGCAGCAACTGGAACGGCTGACACCCTTAACTTAGGACAATAAACAAGTCGACGTTTTCCCCTAGAGATCCTCTTGGAAAGGGCAGGTTATGTGGAGGAGGAATTTTGTCAAGAGTAAGTCACAGGGGCCAGATGATGTCTCAATACACAAATTTTAATAAGTAAATATGTCTTGTAACATTATGGTGGGGAGAATACAAAGGGATGGTCGCCTGCCTCGCTCTCCCCTCAGTATTCCTCTCCTTCCTCAGCCTCGGCTTCCACGGAATCCACGCCCACCTCTTCGTAATCCTTCTCCAGAGCTGCCAGGTCCTCGCGGGCCTCTGAGAACTCCCCCTCCTCCATTCCTTCTCCCACGTACCAGTGCACGAAGGCCCGCTTGGCGTACATGAGATCGAACTTGTGGTCCAGTCGTGCCCAGGCCTCCGCGATGGCGGTGGTGTTGCTCAGCATGCACACGGCCCGCTGCACCTTGGCCAGGTCACCCCCGGGGACCACGGTGGGGGGCTGGTAGTTAATGCCCACCTGCCAGAAAAGGGAATAACAAATGAAATTTATATTGGTGTCAGAAATAGTAGCTTATTAAAAATTGATGTGGATCTAGTTCAAACAATGCCCTGTAAAAACTGATGCTATATTTTGACATTACCTATGAACATTTAGTATCCTAGGACCCTGTAATTTCACTTTTTAAAAAGTTATCTTCACAAGAGCACGAATCCACATTCATAAAGACTTTTTTTGCAGCTTTTGGCCAGGGCTGGGTTTGAACCCGCCACCTCTGGCATATGGGGCCAGCGCCCTATCCCTTTGAGTCACACGTGCCCACCCAAGACTTAAGTATTTTGTTTGAAACAACTGTCCATCATAGGGAGCCAGCTAAATTATTATACCCATTGGAATGTGCTGAGATGGTGACCCTTTACTGCTCTGGTGAGCAGTTGGCAGAAGCTAGACACACACTGAGAGTCCACCCCAGTTGGAAAAGACAGGGAGAAAGGTATTGGGTAGGGGGATGTCCATACCCTGATCAAGAACTGCCCTCTGGGCAGGGCCTGGTGTCTCAGGCCTGTAATCCTAACACTCTGGGAGGCTGAGGCAGGTGAACTGCCTTAGCTCACGAGGTTGAGAACCAGCCTGAGGCGAGCACAAACCCCATCTGTACTAAAAATGAAAAACTGAGGCAAGAGGATCACTTGAGCCCAAGATTTTGTGGTTTCTGTGTGCTTTGTTACCAGGAAACTCTACCAAGGGTGACAAAAGTGAGCCTTTCTCAAAAAAAAAAAAAAAAAAAAAAACACAAAAAACTGCCCTCTGGTCTCTCTCACCTTTTCTGCTCTGAGAGGGACCCACTTCCAACTCTCTTTGGAAGTGCTCTAAATTTTCTCTTTGTTCTTCCTAAAATCTCTCTTTACCTTGGGAAAAGGGAGGGAGGGGGAAATAACTACACTTCCTTAACTCTAAAGCCAGGCCAAGTGGAAGAGCTGCCAGCTTCCTCCTCTCTGTGGCCACTTGTGTGCAGCCACAGGGTCTATCACCTATAGGAAAAGAACCTGCATCCTTTGTCTATATCTGCTGGCCTCTGTCAGCCAACATCATCTACATAAGAAGAGGCCAGTGTACCTTGAATATGTACAGAATGTCAGAGGCCAAAAAGGGAAGATGACTTAAACTTTTTACCCTTATAAATTGTTTAAGTAATTGGCCACATGTAAGTACTTTTATGAGATAAAAGTTTTTTTTTTTTGTTTGAGACAGTCTCACTATGTCACAGTACAGTACTGCAGCATCACAGCTCACAGCAACCTCTAACTATTGGGCTCAAGCGATTCTTTTGCCTCAGCCTCCCAAGTAGTCACTATGTTATGGTAGAGTACCATGGCATCACAGCTCATAGCATCCTCCAACTCTTGAGCTCAAGCCATTCACTTGCCTCAGCCTCCCAAGTAGCTGGGAGGAAATAGCCACAACATCCAGCTATGTTTTGGTTGCAGTTGTCTTTGTTTGGCAGACCCAGGCTGGTTAGCACCTGCCAGCTTTGGTGTATGTGGTTGGCGTCCTAGCCGCTGTGCTACAGGCACCAAGCCAGAGTAAAATGTTTTTCAACACGAAAGACTCTTTGAAGATACTGCATCCCTAAGCAAATGGTGTTAAAAAATATATGACAAATCACAGACTGACAAAAAGGAACTTACAAGGCTGGGCATAGTGGCTTATGCCTGTAATCCCAGCACTTTGGGAGGTTGAGGCTGGGGCATTACATGAGGCTAGAAATTTAAAACCAACCTGGGCTATCATATAGCAAGTCTTCCACCTGTAAAAAGTTTTTTTTTTTTTTTTTTTAAATGAGTGGGTGTAGTGGTGCACTTACAGTCCCAGTCCCCAATCAGGAGGCTGAGGCAGAAGGATTCCTTGAGCCTTCAGTGAGGCTCATGTCTAGCCTAGGGATTGGAGCAAGAACCTGTCTCTTAAGAGGAAAAAAAAAAAAAGATGGGGGTGGGATGGAATTCAGAGACTCTGGGACCACCATGTCTTCTGTGGGGATAAGAGAGGCTGCAACTTCCTATTCCCTCCCACTGACCAGGTCCCTACTGTTTCACAAGAGCCAGAGACTAGGGCGGCGCCTGTGGCTCAGTTGGTAAGGCGCCGGCCCCATATACTGAGGGTGGTGGATTCAAACCTGGCAACAAAAAAAATACAGTAGCTGGGCCTTGTGGGGGGCGCCTGTGGTCCCAGCTACTTGGGAGGCTGAGGCAAGAGAATCACTTAAGCCTAGGAAGTTGGAGATTGCTGTGAGCGGTCTCTACAAAAAAAAAAAAAAAAAAAAAAAAGCCAGAGACTAAGCTAGGAGAGGAAACGTGGGCAAGGCACAGTATCTCTCAGGATGCCTCCCAGCTGAGGCTACTGAAAGAAAAATTACTCTGCTCAAGTGGAGAGGCTCAGTAATTAGAACCAGAATAGGAAGTTTCACTTCCTACCTGTAACATCTTAAAGTCTGCAATCCTATGTAAGATTTTTTGGGTGTGAGGTAGGGTCTCTGTTGCTTGGGCTAGAGCAGTGGTTCTCAACCTTCCTAATGCCGCAGCCCTTTAATACAGTTCCTGTGGGTAACGACTCACAGGCTGAGAACCGCTGGGCTAGACTGTAGTGGCTTCATCATATTTCACAGCAACCCCAAACTCCTGGGCACAAGAGATCTTCCTGCCTTAGCCTCCCCAGTAGCTAGGACCTCAAGTGCCTGCCACACCTAATTTTTCTATTTTTTATAGAGCTAGGTCTCAAACACCTGGTCTCAAGTAATCCTCCCACTTCAGTTCCCCAAAGTGCCAGGATTATAAGGTTGGCATGAGCTACTGCACTCAGCTTTTCCTGTGTAAGATTTCTTAAATATTTTCAGGTTGGTGACACTTACAGATTTTACCCTTTCTGAGTCACTTTAAATCTAACAACTTAAAAATATGGACAATCTGGGCTCAGCACCTGTAGCACAGTGGTGAGGGCGCCAGCCACATACACCGAGGGTGGCGGGTTTGAACCTGGCCCAGGACAGCTAAACAACAATGTCGACTGCAACAAAAAAATAGCTGGGCGTTGTGGCAGGGCACCTGTAGTCCCAGCTACTTGGGAAGTTGAGGCATGAGAATTGCTTAAGCCCAAGAGTATGAGGTTGTTGTGAACTGTGACACCACAGCACTCTACCAAGGGTAACATAGTGAGACTATGTCTCAAAAAAAAAGAAAAGAACAGATAATCTGTATTAAGGTGAGATGAAAAATAGGGATGGTCTTCAAAGTGTTATAAAGGTGGGGGGGGGGGCTTGCAAAGGCCAGACAAGTTCAATAAGTTGTGTGTATTCAGAGGTAAGCTATGGCCATCCACGTGAAAACAAGAAGATACACACAAAATATTTTTCGAGTCATTTTCAATCAGGAATGACTGTAAAACTTGCAATTCTCCCCCAACACCTGAGACATTCATTTGGTTCTATAGCTTTGTCTAATGTGGAAAATGACTGTGGGCTGTGGGAAATGACTATGGGCTGTTAACAAACCAGAGGACAGGGTGGCGCCTGTGGCTCAGTGAGTAGGGTGCCAGCCCCACATATCGTGGGTGGTGGGTTCGAACCCAGCCCTTGCCAAACTGCAACAAAAAAAGAGCTTGGCATGTGGCAGGTGCCTGTAGTCCTAGCTACTCTGGAAGCTGAGGCAAGGGAATCGCCTAAGCCCAAGAGCTGCAGGTTGCTGTGACCTGTGATACCATGGCACTCTACCAAGGGTGACAAAGTGAGACTATTTCTTAAAAAAACAAACAAAAACAAACCAGAGGGCACAAAGTTGATCAACACAGATGGGGCAAGTCATGTACCTTGACAATCACAAAGGGTCTCAGAGCCTGACATTCTATTACTTGCCTTCCAAATACACGGTTCTTTTCCCTTAGTAGACAATTCCCCATGACACAAACATGTATAAGGAGACACCTAATTATCTGTGATTTTGTGTGTGAAGAAAAGGTCTAGGAAAAGGACACCTAATTATCTGTGATTTTGTGTGTGAAGTCTGGTTTGGATAAAGAGCAGATATTTGTTCTGGTCTCCAAAGAAAACACTACTACAAAAGTGAGTTATGATGGTAACAATGCACTCTGGCCCAGATAGAAAATAAAAAAAACACTGCATAATACATTAAAATTCTATTTACAGAAACATTAGCATTGTCCAAAATTTAGTGATAACAGATAAGGTTATGGGAAGTGTAAAAAACACCATTTCTTTTTTTTTGCAGTTTTTGGCTGGGCCTGGGTTTGAACCTGCCACCTCCAGCATATGAGGCCAGCGCCCTACACCTTTGAGCCACAGGCACGGCCCCAAAACCACCAATTCTAACATACAAAAATGATAGCATAGAACCTGGAAAAACTCTAAAGGGAGTAGTGGAGACCAGGAACTGCATTCAAGCTATCTCTCGGTGTGAGCTCTAGCTATGTTACCCAGGGTGGTCTCAACCTCTTGACCTCAAGTAATCCTCCTGCCTCAGCCTATAACTGGGATGAGAGGTGCAGGCCACTATGCCCAGCTCCAGACGATCTTTAAATTTCTCCCCAGAGGCTCTGGCGCCTGTAGCACACAGTGGTCACTTCACCACCCACATACAGAGGCTGGCAGGTTTGAACCTGGCCTGGGCAAGCTAAACAAAAATGACAACTGCAACAAGAAAATAGCCAGGCGTTGTGGCAGGTGCCTACAGTCCCAGCTATTTGGGAGGGTAAGGAAAGAGAATCACTGAAGCCCAAGAGTTTGAGGTTGCTGTGAGCTGTGATGTAACATCACTCAACCCAAGAGTGACATAGTGAGACTCTATCTCAAAAAAAAAAAAAAACAAAAAAACAAAGAACAAAAAAACCCCAAGATCATCAATAAATTTCTCCCTAGAAATCACTGTTCAGGAGGGTTTGCAAATTTAAATCTGTCTCGACTTAGTCTTCTAAAGTGTTAAGAGACTGGTAATATAACCCCATAAACTTGAACAGGGTGGTGGCAAAAACTAAGGGTACGTAAGGTATTTGGTAAAGTGTAAGGCACTTAACTAATAAACTTGTTCTCCTGGCTGCCTAGCTGACTTAAACAGGTGCAGTCTTCCTAAAAGGACTTGAGCCCATAGGGGCAGCATTATTCTGTAGGCCTGCTGCTGGCTGACAGGCACAAGGATCCAACTTCTTCCACTCTTACCTTAAATCCAGTTGGACACCAGTCCACAAACTGGATGGTGCGCTTGGTCTTGATGGTGGCGATGGCCGCGTTGACATCTTTGGGGACCACGTCCCCCCTATACAACATGCAGC
>CAUYPK010028870.1:0-10514 GCA_963574355.1 Loris lydekkerianus
CCAGATGGCTTCACATCAGAATTCTACCAAACCTTTAAAGAGGAACTAGTACCTATATTACTTAATCTTTTCCAAAACATAGAAAAAGAAGGAATACTTCCCAACTCATTCTATGAAACAAATATCACCCTGATACCCAAATCAGGAAAAGACCCAACAAGAAAAGAAAATTATAGACCAATATCTCTAATGAATATTGATGCAAAAATATCCAATAAGATCCTAGCAAACAGAATTCAACAACACATCAAACAAATTATACTCCACGAACAGGTGGGTTTCATCCCAGGGTCCCAAGGATGGTTCAGTATATGTAAATCCATAAATATAATACATCACATAAACAAATTAAGAAACAAAGTCCATATGATTCTCTCAATTGATGCAGAAAAAGTTTTTGACAATATTCAGCATCCTTTCTTGATCAGAACGCTTAAGAAAATAGGTATAGAAGGAAGATCTCTTAAACTGATAGAGGCCATCTACAGCAAACCCACAGCCAATATCATAGTGAATGGAGTAAAATTGAAATTATTTCCAGTCAGATCAGGAACCAGGCAAGGATGCCCACTGTCTTCACTGCTTTTAACATTGTAATGGAAGTCTTAGCCCTCACAATCAGGCAAAAGAAGGCAATCAAGGGAATCCAAATAGAACTAGAGAAGATCAAATTGTCACGCTTCGCAGACAATATCATTATATATCTGGAAAACACCAGGGAATCAACTACAAAACTCCTAGAAGTGATTAAGGAATATTGTAACGTCTCAGGATGCAAAATTAACATTCCTAAATATGTAGCCTTTATATACACCAACAATAGTCAAGGGGAAAAAAACAATCAAAGATTCTATTCCCTTTAAAATAGTGCCAAAGAAGATGAAATATCTGGGAGTGTATCTAAGGATGTGAAAGATCTCTATAAAGAGAACTATGAAACTCTGAGAAAAAAAAATAGCTGAAGATGTTAACAAATGGAAAAATATACCATGCTCATGGCTGGGAAGAATCAACATTGTTAAAATGTCTATACTACATAAAGCAATTTACAGATTTAATGTGATCCCTATTAAAGCACCTCTCTCACATTTTAAAGACCTGGAAAAATTAGTACTTTGTTTTATATGAAAACAGAAAAAACCTCGAATAGCCAAGACATTACTCAGAAATAAAAACAAATCAGGAGGATTCACACTTCCAGACTTCAGACTATATTATCAATCGATAGTGATCAAAACAGCATGGTACTGGCACAAAAATAGAGAGGTAGATGTATGGAACAGAATTGAAGACCAAGAGGTGAACCCAGATACTTACCATCATTTGATTTTCAATAAGCCTATTAAAAATATAAATTGGGAGAAAGATTCTCTATTCAATAAATGGTGCTGTATGAATTGGCTGGCAACTTGTAGAAGACTGAAACTGGACCTAAGCTTTCTCCTCTAACAAAAATTGACTCTCACTGGTTAAAGGACTTAAACTTAAGACATGAAACTATAAATATTCTTAGAGAGAGTGCAGTGGAAGCACTTGAGAAAATGGGCCTGTGAGAATACTTCATAAGGAAGACACCCTTGGCAATTGAAGCAACATCGAAAATACATTATTGGAATCTGATCAAATTAAAAATCTTCTATACTGCCAAGAACACACTAAGTAAAGCAAACAGACAGCCCTCAGAATGGAAGAGGATTTTTGCAAGTTATACTACCAACAAAGGTCTAATGACCAGAATCCACAGAGAACTCAAACTTACTACTAAGCAAAAAACAAGTGATCCCATTTCATTGTGGGCACGAGACATGAACAGAAGCTTCTCTGAAGAAGACAGGCACATGGCCTACAGACACATGAAAAAATGCTCATCATCTTTAATCATCAGAGAAATGCAAACCAAAAATACTCTGAGATACCATCTAATTCCAGTAAGAGTAGCCCACATCACAAAATCCCAAAACAACAGATGTTGGCATGGATGTGGAGAAAACGGAACACTTCTGCACTGCTCGTGGGAATGCAAGCTAGTATGTTACTTTTGGAGATCTAAATGCAGACTTGCCGTCTGATTCTGCAATTCCTCTTCTAGGTGTATATCCAAAGGACCAAAAATCATTTGGCAATAAAGATATTTGCACCAGATTGTTCATTGCAGCTCAATTCATAATTGCCAAGTTGTGGAAGAAGCCCAAGTGCCCATCGACCCATGAATGGATTAATAAATTGTGTTATATGTATACCATGGAATACTAAGCAGCAGTAAAAAAAAAAAAAAAAAAAATGAAGACTTTACCTTCTTTATGTTTACATGGATGGAGCTGGAAAATATTCTTCTTAGTAAAGTATCTCAAGAATGGAAACGAAGTATCCAATGTACTCAGTACTACTGTGAAACCAATTTATAATAACTGACACTTGCATATGAAAAATGAAACACAACTTTAGTTTATGATGAAGGAGGGATGGGAAGAGTGAGGGAGGGGAAGGGAGTGGGAGTGATAGTAGGGGATAGTAGGGGGACCACAACTATGGAGCACATTGCAAATACAAGTTGGTTCTATCATGTGTAGAACACAAATGTCCTAATGCTATAATTAGGTAAATGAGATGAAAGCTATGATGATTAGTATGATGTAAGCACTCCAATTTGTACAAATTATCAGCACACTGAAATTGGTATAAATGTATTTATGATCTATGTACAAAAGACTTAATAAAAAAATTGAGATTTTTCAAATAAAGGTCATTATCTTTATCGCAACCTTAGATAAAGCTCATTATCTTTATCATAATCCCAAACAAATTTTTCACTAGACTTCTCTTTCTGAGAAAGGTATTACTTGAACAGCCACTTTCCCAAAGAAACCATCCAAAGAGCTAATAATCATATGAACAATGTCTAGTCATATTATTAAAATTAGTGAAATGCAAATAAAACTACAATGACATTCTATTATTTGCATGTTAAAATGGGTTAAATTACGCAGAATGACAAAACTAAATATAAACAAGGTGTCATTGAGCAAGGAGTAATGAGAGCTCTCATATGAGCATGTTAGGAGTATAAAGTGACATCTATTTGAAAAAGAGATTGGTATTATCCTGTAAAACTACACTTTGCAGCATGTACAACTTCTGATCCAGGAATTATACTCCCATATTTATACCTAACAGGAAGTCATAAAAATATGTGACAAAGACATTATAAGAATGTTTATTGCAGCATCAGTCATAGCTCCAAATAAGAATGAATAAATACATTGTGGCATATTCATACAAAAGAATACCATTCATCAATAGAAACAAATAAACTGCAGCTATATGCAATTACATGGATGAGTCTCAAATATGTAACATTAAGTAAATGAAGTCAAATGCAAAAGATTATGCTCTGTACATTTCCATTTATATATATAATCTTAAGTATTGAAAATTTAAGTTAGTAGAAATTCAATGAATACTGAGTATATGGTTGAATAAATGAATGTTCTCTCCATAGCCTATAATTTTTTTTTTCTTTTTGCTGTTGTTTTGCTTTGTCTAGTTTTCTCTTACTCACACTTTAAGCCCCAAATCATAGCTTAAAGATGGGTTATTTTTTTCATCTTTACTCACCTGGACTTTATAATTTCTTATATCATCGAATTTATCACCCTGCTATAATTATCCTTGACATGTCATTTTTGTTAATTTATCTTTGAATTTTTCATCTCATCCTCCCTACCTTCTTATTTCCTAGTGCGTAGCCTATGTCATGAACCTGTGTACCACTGCAGTTGAAAGAATAAATGTTATTTAGCCCAAGGATTAAAAGTCCTCTGTAATGTACCTTCCAAATGTTATTTTCTATCAAGTTTATGTTTTCATTTCAAGTATCCCATTCTATGTAAAAATACAGAATTATTTGTGTTCCTTTAATTCTTATTCACCTTCTTTTTCTCTACTTTTCTCCCTGTTGATGCCTTTCAAAATTATCCTGGTTAAATTTTTTCCCCTGATGTTTTACATAAAACATGAGTCTTCCCTATGTGGCAAAATGTTTGTAACATGTTTTATTTGCATTTTTATAATGTTAATTTTTATATTTTTTTCTTATTGTTCGTATTGGACTCTAGATGTTTAAGGCCTGGGAAAATTCGTTAATGATCCCTTTATCCTTTCCTTCCCTAACATGTTTTACATGAAAGAAATATAATGAAACTGAGCTGAATTCCATTGAATTAAATTGGCTAGTTATACTCTGTCCTGAACTTGAATAGTAAAAATTAAAATGTGAGATAGGAAGACTTTAAAATTTTTAAAGCAATACCATGCAGTAAAATCTGGTGAATTTAATTAAACTTAATATATATTTGATACTAAATAAGTGAAAGATGTTTTGCAAAGCTATCAGATGCAGAATTTCTCAAATTATCAGGACTAGACTTTTAAATTTCTAATTTATTGCGGAGTCTTTTTTTTTTTTTTTTACAATACAATAAAAATCAATGAGTAGAAAAATAAAATTAAAAACCCATATTGCATATAATGCAAGTCTAACTTTTGTTACTCCATATAACAGACACAAAATTTCATTTCTGTAAGTATGATGAAAACTTATTGGCTGGGCCCGGTGCCTCACGCTGATACAGGACAGGTGGCGCCCCAGCCAGCTGAGCTGAGCTGCAGGACCTGCTGCTTTAGTCCTGGCAGTGGGCAGCAGAGCCAGCAGGCTGGAGGGTGAGGCGTGGGGGCATAGGAGGCTCCAGTAATCAGAGGGGCCAGACAACTACTGGGGAAACACCAGTATTTTAGGTCTCATTCCCCTTACACTTCCAGCTGGGGAAGCCCCTTTTCTAGGCTTGGTCAAGTTCATGTAAGTTTCCTAGGCCTGAATGAAAGGGATTGTAGCCATTCATAACTGAGTTCTGGCCCCAGGTAGCTAAAAGTAACAACTGAGTTGGCTAAATGATCCCATGTGACTATATATACCCCTGGACAGAGAGAAGGGGAGAAAGAGAGAGGGAGCTTCCCCTCCCCCCCCCCCCCAACTTGGGTTTTTACTTTCTGCCAGGAGTTTTGGTTTTGTATTCTTTCCTTTTCTGTAAATAAGTTCTGTCTTAACCACTGATCTGCTATCTGTGGATTCATTCTTTGACGCACTGAGACCAAGAACCCAGGAAAGAGGAAATTCCATCAATGCCTGTTATCCCAGCTCCTGGGAGGCTGAAGCAGGTGGATTGCCTGAGCTCATGAGTTGGAGATCAGCCAGAGCAAGAGCAAGACCCAGTCTCTAAAAAATACCTGGGTGCTATGGCGAGTGGGCCCCAGCCAGCTCCGTGGAGCTGAGGGGAGGACCTACCGCCTCTGCCAGGTGGTGTTGGTGTGGTGGCAGCAGCAGAGGAACCTACCGCTGGATGGTGGGGGAGAGGGAGGGCAGGAGGCTCCAACAGACAACTAATGGGGAGACTCCAGCACCTTAGTGTCTCCCTCCCCTTGCACTTGCAACTGAGCAGGGGACCCCAAATTTCCCATGCTTGGTCAATTTCATGTAAGTTTTCTGGGCCTGGGAATGAAAGAGACTATATCCATTCATTAATGCACTCATTTATCTTGCCCCAGAGGAAAGGACTGTATCCATTCATTTCTTATCAAGTCCTGGCCTAATGTAACTACAAAGGACTCATGTTACTGACTATATATACCCCTGGACAAAGAATAGAGAGAGAGCGCAGCAGTGCTTTTTTTCCCCCTTCCAGGAGCTTTGGTGTTTTTGTATTCTTTTCTATAAAATAAATCCTGTCTTACCTCTGATCTGTGGTCCGTAGATTCATTTCTTTGAATCACTGAGACCAAGAACCTATTGAAGAGCAAAAACTCTGGTATAGCTACCTGGGAAGCTGAGGCAAAAAAATCAATTGAACCTAAGAATTTTAGATTGCTGTGAGCTAAGACACCACAGTACTCTACCAAGGATGACTAAGAGAAACTCTGTCTAGAAAAAATAAACAAACAGAAATATTATATAGACAAATACAAGAGAATTATAAAATTGTACCTATTGTGTGCTGAAAGCCTGTGTACATGTCATTAACATAGTTGATATCACATAGCAACTTTGGTTATTCCACAAATGTAACTGAATAGGATATGAATGATAGAGCAATTTTTCAAATTAAATACTTAGATAAGACAATTTGAATAAGTACTGCTTATATCAATATTTAAGGTTTTTCATGTAGCAAATGAAATTTTTTGTTGCTATTGTTAATTTATTAATCTAAATTAGAATAACAGCAGTGCTACATACCCCACATGTAAATAAATAGATTATTCATTTTATTTTAGAGAAAGAGTAGAGAAGCCCGTCTCATGGAAATATGTTGCAAGGACTTTAAAAGATTTTAATGCAATTCCATTAACTTCAGGATTCTGGGTTTCATTTTTTGCCAAATAAAGTAAATGTCAGAATTCATTTTCAATCCTTAATTAGTAGCCAGTTCAGTCATTTAATTTTTAATATTACAATTTAATTTTAAATCAACTTTGGTGAAAAAGATAGATTCAAGATCCTTTATTGAATCTATGGCTCTTCTTACTTCTTCCTCTTTGTAAAAATCTTGTTATTACAAAATGACATACAGACAGGAAAACCCACAAGATAAATCGATAGCTTCAAGAACTGTTCTAAGGCAAATAACAAGCAGTTCATAAAACACAGACAATCACCTGGGAAGAACTCCCAAATGTCCTATTCCGTAATGAACATGTATTTCCAAAGCAACTATAATCCTCTTAAAATAATAATTTCCTGTTTTTAAAAATTATTATGTTATACAAATATGCATTCTTAGACAATATAGCTTAATCTTGACCATTAAAAAACTGTTATCTTTATAATTTGTATTCAATGTATCCCTTTTCTATTTATTTCTTTAGCTTATGATATATTTCTTGAAGGATCCTAGTGTTTAAGCTACAAGCTAGATTTGGAGAATTTTCCACGAGCTAGATTTTGTTGGGTATACACTCAAGGTATATTTCATCATGATTCTTTGTCCTTTGAAGTTTCTGAAAATAAGAAAGTAGGTCCAGAGTTGTGATTAAACTCAGTTTCTATCCTTTTCTCAAGACAAAGTGTTATGTTGGGGAAGACTTTAGGAAAGATAAAATGTCTGGCCACCCCTCTCCTTGTAATGTGACCATTACAGACATTTGAAGTGTTGAGGCTTAATGACTAGATTTGTAATGTCTAGATTTTGGAAAAGCTTGTAAAATGGTGTAATAATTCTACCATTTCTTTTCTAATAATTATAATTTTTTATAAAGAAGCATTTTTATTTGTTTACCTGTTAATGCAATTTATAAAGGAAAGAGAAGTTAAATACTCAAGTCTTTCTCCTTATTCCTTAGTTTTCAAGGTGATAAATTGTTGACTACCTTCTGAAACTGATCATTTTGCTAGAATAGGCTCATAGATTTTAACATATGTGATGAGTAACAATCTATTGCAGTTGTTGTCATTGTTAAAGTGTAAATTATACTTTTTTTTTTGACCAGAGAGAGTTTCTAGTTTAGCTTCTTACTATTTCTAATGAACCAAGCAATTTTCAACAGCTGCTAGCTTCCTCACTATATGGCAATTCAACATATTATTGGATCATCTTCTACGTTTCCTGCCCTAGACTGGAATCCACCGTTTATCCAAGGACTTTATATATTTAAGTGAAAAATGGTATTTTAACATCTCTGGATAATAGTCTTTTATTACTTACGGGCTATATCTAAGCTATTTAACATGTCAGAAATTTTAAAAATTATTTATCTATCAAATTTAATAATTTTATAATGCTAGTTTACATTTATTTTTTTAATGGATTTATAAAATATTTGTTATTTTTTATTTGGCTTGTTTTACTCAGAACATTGGTTTTGGAATTTTTCTGTTGTCTGAGTTATTATTAATTTGTTTTTCTTAGGATTAGGAATTTTCGTAGCCACACTATAGTTTATGGTTTATCTATTTATCTGATGCTAGACATTTATGTTAAATTTTTGGTTATTACCAACAAAGCTGACATAAATATATATGTATAAGCTTTTACGTGAATATATGCTTGTATTTCTTAGAAGCAGAATGGCTGGATACATGGTAGACGTATGTTTAACTTTATAAGAAACTGCCAAAATGTATTCCAAAGCACATGTACTACTTTACATTCGTATCAGCCATGTATGAAAAATATGAACTGTTCCACATCCACATCCACACTTCCTTTTGTCAGTCTTTCAAATTTTAGTATTTCAATTGATTATTTTTCACTAATGTTTCAGCAGCTGGATATAATATGTATGGTCTTACAAACCTTAAAATGCTACTCCATAAGATTCCCTCAAAGCACTATTGTTTCTTTCACAACAAATTCTTTTTTATTATTTATTTATTTATTTTATTATTAAATCATAGTTGTGTACATTAATGAAATCATGGGGCACCATACACTGGTTTTATATACCATTTGACATATTTTCATCATACTGGTTAACATAGCCTTCCTGGCATTTTCTTAGTTATTGTGTACATTTATATTCTACATTTAGTAAGTTTCACATATCCCCTTGTAAAATGCCATAGGTGTGGTCCCACCAATTACCCTCCCTCTGCCTGTTCTCTCCCCTCCCTCCCTTTCCCTCTTCCCCATATTCTTAGGTTATAATTGGGTTATAAGTTTCATATGAAAGCTATAGATTAGTTTCATAGTAAGGCTGGATATTTTTTCTTCCATTTTTGAGATACTTTACTAAGAAGAATATGTTCCAGTTCCATCCATGTAAACATGAAAGAGGTAAAGTCTTCATCTTTCTTTAAGGCTGCATAATAGTCCATGGTGTACATATACTACAATTTATTAATTCATTCGTGGATCGATGGACACTTGGGCTTCTTCCATGACTTAGCAATTATGAATTGGGCTGCAATAAACATTCTGCTACAAATATCTTTGTTATAATGTGATTTTTGGTCTTCTGGGTATATACTTGATAGAGGAATTGTAAGATAGAGTGGCAGGTCTATTTTTAGATCTCTAGTGTTCTCCAAACATCTTTCCAAAAGGAACGTATTAGTTTGTATTCCCACCAGCAGTATAGAAGTGTTCCCTTTTCTCCACATACACATCAACATCTCTGGTCTTGGGATTTTGTGATATGGGCTAATCTTACTGGAGTTAGATGATATCTCAAAGTAGTTTTGATTTGCATTTTTCTGACGATTAAGGATGATGAGCATTGTTTCATATGTCTGTAGGCTATGTACCTGTCTTCTTCAGAAAAGTTTCTCTTCAAGTCTCTTGCCTACCCTGAGATGGGATCACTTTTTCTTTTCTTGCTAATATGTTTGAGTTCTCTGTGGATTTTGGTTATTAAACCTTTGTTGGAGACATAACCTGCAAATATCTTCTCCCATTCTGAGGGCTGTCTGCTTGCTTTACTTACTGTGTTCTTGGCTGTGCAGAAGCTTTTTTACTTTGATCAGGTCCCAGTAGTATATTTTTGATGCTGCTTCAATTGCCCAGGAGGTGCTCCTCATAAAATATTTGCGCAAGCTGATTTTTTCAAGAGTTTTCCCTGCACTTTTCTAGTATTTTTATAGTTTCATGTCTTAAGTTTAAATCTTTAATCCAGTGAGAGTCAATCTTAGTTAATGGTACTATAGGGTCAGAAGAGATCAAACTTTCACTCTTCACAGTTGATGTGATTGTATATCTGGAAAACACCAGGGATTCTACTATAAAAATGTCCTAGAAGTGATCAAGGAATACAGCAACATCTCAGGTTACAAAATCAACATTCATAAATCGGTAGCCTTTATATATACCAACAATAGTCAAGCTAAAAAAACAGTCAGGGACTCTATTGCATTTATAGTAGTGCCAAAGAAGACGAAATATTTGGGAGTTTATCTAACAAAGGATGTGAAAGATCTCTATAAAAAGAACTATGAAACTCTAAGAAAAGAAATAGCTGATAATGTTAACAAATGGAAAAACATACCATGTTCATGGCTGGGAAGAATCAACATTGTTAAAATGTCCATATTACCCAAAGCAATAAGCAATTTTAATATAATCTCTATTAAAGTTCCACTAAGTCACAATATAACAAAGACATCTGTACCAGAATGTTTATTGCAGCCCAATTCATAATTGCTAAGTCATGGAAGAAGCCCAAGTGCCCATTGACCCAAGAATGGACTAGCAAATTGTGGTACATGTATACCATGGAATACTATGCAGCCTTAAAGAAAGATGGAGACTTCACCTCTTTCGTGTTTACATGGATGGAGCTGGAACATATTCTTCTTAGCAAAGCATTAATATCTCAAGAATGGAAGAAAAAGTATCCAATGTACTCAGCCCTACTATGAAGCTAAATTATAGCTTTCACATGAAGGCTATAACCCAACTATAGCACAAGACTATGGGGAAAGGACCAAGGAAGGGGAAGGGAGGGGGAAGGTTTTGGTGGAGGGAGGG
>CAUYPK010028872.1:0-26952 GCA_963574355.1 Loris lydekkerianus
TAAATCATAGCTATGTACAATGGTATGATCATGGGGCATCATACATTAGTTTCACAGACCGGTTGACACGTTTATATCACACTGGTTAACATAGCCTTCTAAATGTAGAATGTAAATGTCTCAACACAATGACTGTGAAATTGCCAGGAAGGCTATGTTAAACAAGAGCTTTTAGATGAAGGGCAAGTTTCAGCCAATTCTCTTATTCCTGACCTCTGCCATAAGCAAACAGCAGGCAGCAGGCAGGACATCTTCCTTTAAACTGGGCCCCAGAATGAGAAGCCCAGTGGTGCAGATCCATATTGCACTAGAAGATTGGAGTGGAAACTTGGAGCACATAGCTGCAAAGCTACAGACTCACATATAGTATCAGGTAATAAATAATTGGGAGAGGGCCAGGCATGGTGGCTCAGACCTGTAATCCTAGCACTCTTGGAGGCCGAGATGGGAAGATTGCTTTGAGTTTGAGACTAGCCTGAGCAAAAGTGAGACCCCATCTCTATTAAAAAATAAAAAAAAAAATTAGCTGCATGTTGCCGCAGAAATACATTCCCAGCTACTTGTGAGGCTGAGGCAAGAAGACCACTCGAACCCAGGAGTTTGAGGTTGTGGTGGGGCTATGATGACACCCAAGTACTCTAGGTGACAGAGTGAGACTCTGTCTCAAAAATAATAATTATCATTATATTTGGAAGCTATATGTTACACAGCATTGTTACAGAACAGCTGACAGATGCAGATAAGAGCACAACAAATGCATTTTATAAGACAGGAACTATGAGAATCCTAACAAGCATTTAGCTCTATTATGAAGTCATAAGGGAAATAGCACAGATTTTGAATTGTGGGTCAAGGATAATGGTATGAAGGGTAACTTTGTTTAGATGCTGATAACGTATTTGGTAAAATATTGAGTATGAAAGGTCCACAAGTCAGTTTAGACAACGGGACAACCAGCGGAGCATGTTCAGTGAGTCCCTTCCCCACATTATTCTTGAGTCTAGGCTCGGCAATGGCACAAAGACTAAGGGCCTCCTTCTGGCCTTTACTTGCTTTGATTCCTTTAGGAATCCAGAAATTGATTTGTAAATCCAAAACTTAGGCTCAATTCAATTGGAAAAAAGCACAAAAGCTCACCTGGCTCAGCATCAACATGAGATTCGTATACTCTCTTAATATAAATTAATATCTATGTTGAAAATCACAAATACAGATTTTTGTGTTCAGATACTTATTGCAGAATGGGTTGTTTAAAGGCATTTTAAAATAAAATATAATGATCACAATATTTCCTCACGTATCTATTATGGTGTTTGTTTATAGAGTTTGTTGAAAAGAAGTTTTTGAGATACATGTATGAGAATCAAACCTGGGTTATTTATATTACCTGCTATTATATAACTTTGGAAAAATCACTAAAATTGTCTGAAACTCAGTAGCCTCATTCCCTAACTGGAAAATGTATTCATATTTGTTGTGTTTTTGGAAAATAAAATGAGACAATACTTGTAAAATGACCGAATATAAAAGTAAATAATGCCTAGCCTCCCTTTCATCATTCTTCTTTCTTTCATTGCTTCTGTCCTTCTTTTCATTCCTACCTAGAAATACATAAGATGTGCGTGCACTTAGCCTGCACACACATTAAACAATGGTGCATTGCACAGGCACGGCACAGTGGCTCATGCCTGTAATCCTAGCACCCTGGGAGGCCAAGGCAGGAGGATCCTTTGAGCTCAGGAGTTCTAGACCAGCCTAAGCAACAGAAAGACCCTGTCTCTATAAAACAGCCAAGTGTTGTGACCTGTGCCTGTAGTTCTAGCTACTTGGGAGGCTGAGGCAGGAGGATCCCTTGAGCCCAGGAGTTTGAGGTTGCTGTGAGCTATGATGATGCCATGGCACTCTAGCCTAAGTGACAGAGTAAGACTGAGACTCTGTCTCAGACAAAACAAGCAACAACAACAAAAAAAAAAGAAACCACCAAAACAATATAAAACAAAACAATGGTATGTGTTCAAAATCCAGCCCAAACTTAGAACTGAGGAATGAATTAGTATTTCTTTATAAGAAAGTAATGTGTCTGAAGTCAGAAGGGGTTTTCTCATTCATACTCTTAACTCTGGAGATCGCCCCATACATTTCATATGCCTTTGTCCCAAATCAATAATGGTCACTTTAAACACAGAGGTGGGTAGCAATGTAGGCAGGCTCGATGGACAGAGATGCCTGCAGTGTGGGCAGATGTCTGAAAGGCTTTTCCATTAATGGAAGGCTGGTGGTCCATTATGAGAGATGGAACCTGCGAACATTATCTGAATTTTGCTCTTCGGTCAAGGGGTATCTGCTGACTATTTTTGTTCTAGAGTGGCATTTCTTAGTAGTAACAAATGTTACCTAAAAAGACTGGTCTTTGGTAGCTTTTGCTTGGCAAAATTATGGAATAAACAAAGAATTTTTTATAGCAGAAAATCCCAGAGCTTTTAGTATGTTGATGTCTTGGTTTATTGAGTCTTCTTCTCTCTCTCTCTGTCCCCCTCTCTCTTCTCTCATCCTGACTCTCTTCAATCTCTCTCTTTTGTTTTATAATTTTAAATGACCTCATTTAATGCTAAAAAGACACCATGAGGTAGTTATCAGTTTATATTGATTTAGTTCTCTAGACAAGGAAACTAGGTTTAAGGAAAGCTAAGCAAATTATTGCCATGATCTCAGAGTGAATCCAGATTTGAAACCATAAGATTTTAACCACTACCACTTTTACCTCTTTCAAAATGTTCTGTTGTTTACTTTAAAATCTAAAATTTATCTTGCTTACTATCATAGAAAATCGTGTGTCAGATACTGGCACTGTGTTTATGTCAGGATGCCATTGGCCCTTGTGTCCCCTAGTCCTCCCCCACCCCCAAGAGTTTGTATGCACCAGTCTGAGAACCAGGGGTGGTAAATGAAACTGAGATCAGAGTATCATCTGGTGGCAAGTATTTGGACAAAATCAATGTGGTTCCTCAACAAAGACTCCAGGTACAGAGTTCATGTGATTAAAAACTCACTAACTATATCATAATTTCAAATATTTAATTTAAACCCCCCCCCCACACACACACACAATTGAAAGCCAGGGGATTTTTTTCTTTCAGAAGGCCTTCAGATAGAAGAATTTTACCTTCTCTGCCTTGTCCACACTAAGCTTCTCATAGAGAAAGCAAGCTGACCTGATGTTTAGGGTTTAATCGTGCAGCCTTTTTAGCCAAGCACCAGATTTGTTTTAATGATTCTCTTAAGAGTGATTTCATCCAGGAGTCTCGCCTTGTCCCTTTTGTGCCTGAGTACAGATGTGCATCTAGAACACGCTTAGTTCTACGATTTCAAAGAGTGGACGCCCACTTTATGCATATGATTAATTCTACATGCGGCTAATTATACCCACAATTGGCTAATTGTGGATGCAATTAGCCCATTGCAAGCCCAATTGGCCACTTGTCCCATAATTTGAAGGTGCAAGTGGACAACTGAAGGAACAATTAGATGCATGCAGAGTTTTACATATTTAAAGAGGAGGCTGGGGAGGTGGGGGGAGCAGTTGAAAATGTGGTCTTGAATGCAAAGTAAAAAATCCATATGGGTAGGTCTTTGGGAAAGAAAGTTTTAGTAGTTCATTGGCCATTTTATTTCTATGCAATTCTCAAAGTCAATATCCTCCCACCCCAAAAAAATTATAAAATAAACCAACAATAAAATTTCCAGCACTGACACAGCTGAAGCCAAACTTTAAATCAGTGAAAACTAACTCCTCAAGCTCAAAGCCTGTGAATTCTAAGGGTTGCTAGCAAAACAAATAGCCCTCCGAGGAAAATAGCAAACGTGACTAGACAGTTGGCCAAAGCTCTCTGACTTCACTTGTTGCACTTATTGTCTTCCTAGTTATTTTTAATTTTCTTCATTAAGAAAGTTCTCGTGGTATCAATGTTTTTTATTCTTTTTTTTTTTTCTTCTAGTAGCTACATTATTCAGGAGCTCGAGAGAAAAGTGGCTGCTTTCACCTTCCACTTTATACAGTCACATTCAGGGATGATGGTATCAGAAAATATTTGCAGTACAACTGCTTAATTTCGTGGCACCCAAACCTATAAATATTCTCCCTTCTGTGTGTGCTTTCTACTCAGGTGTCTCACCACAGGAAGTCCAAAGCCAGAAGTAGGAACCTAAAATAGCCAGAAATGGTGTGAAAAGTGGCACATTGTAGGCACTTAGTAAACAGTGCTAAGATGAATGCCCCTTAGAAGAGGTTGTTAAGAAAAAGGTTTGGATGCATTTTCCCTGGTGTGGACTTGCTTGCTTCTAATGTCATTGTGCATTAAAATTAAACAAGGTTGGGGTGGCACCTGTGGCTCAAAGGAGTAATGCGCCGGCCCCATATGCCAGAGGTGGCAGGTTCAAACCTAGCCCCGGACAAAAACTGCAAAAAAAAAAAAAAAACAAAAACAAGGTTGCTGTGATTTTTCCTCATCGCTGCAGTTTATATTTTCAGAGATTTCAAACTTCCATCAGTTGGTCACACATTCAAAAATAAACCCATCAGACTTTCAGGTATCTGGAACCCCTGCTACAAACAAATGCGCTAAAACCCTGCAGAAGATCCCTCTGCACCCAAGTTTTTCCCGAATTGTGTGATCTATTAAACATGAGCCTCCAGGGATTTTTCTGAGAGCAAAGAGTCTTATGCTCAAAGATAGATGGGAGCACAAATACAAAACACAAAAGTCAGCCGTAAAGACCCAAACAAGCATGGTTTAACGCAAGCTGTCACCCAGTACATTTCAAATGTAATTGACCAAGGGATCCTATTTTTTACACAACAGCTAATATTGTGCTATGAAATTAGAGTTAAATGGCATGCATTTGGGGAAATGCAGCCCTGGACTGTGATTTAGAGTTAAATTGATAAATTAATAGGCAACTGTAAGACACTTGATTATCTGGTTTTCAGATCACAGGAAATTAAAACAAGTCACTTTAAGGGTTTGAGGGGTACAGGAGTGGAGCCACATAAAGGAAATCCAAAATGAAAACCAATTTGGAACCTGCATCACAATTCTGTTCAGTAAAGGTCATCATTCACCTCTCCAGACCTCAGTTCCCTCATTTGTGTAAAGGAAGAGCTGAGTTTGATGGAGACCAAGGTACTCCTGAACCTGGGCATCTTGTAATAGTCAGTGACTGAGCCCCCAAAATGCTCTACATGATAAATTTTTCTCTCCTCTCTCTACTCAATTTCCAGCATTTGCTGCACAAGAGTTTCTAATGCCAAATTTTCTGCTTATTAGTTTATGGGATAAGTCTCTTAACTTTCCAAACCTCAGTTTTCCCAAAGAGAAACTAAGGATAATATTTCCAAAGAAGACTCCATGAGTTGATGAATGTGAAAGTTACTTAGAAAGTATAAAACTCCCATTCAAGTACTAATATAAATGTCTTAACACAATAACTAAGAAAATGTCAGGAAGGCTATGTCAACCAGTGTGAGGAAAATGTGTCAAACTGTTTATAAAACCAGTGTATGGTGCTCCTTGATTGCATTAATGTACACAGCTATGATTTAATAATAAAAAAATAAATAAAAATGTATAGAAAACATTGTCAAATAAATAAATAAATATATCTAACACAAGAGAGAATATATTTTACAAAAAAAAGAAAGTATAAAACTGTGTTACCATTTCTGTTTTTATTAAACAATACACTAGTAGTTTATAATATCACAACTAGTGATTATACCAGTGACTTTAGCACCGATCCAATTATGATTGTTATTTATTGCTTTGTAACTACTATCTAGTACGCTAACCGTGACAATGAACCAGTGCTGTGCATGATGCATTTCAGCAGCAGATTTTGTTCTGCTAAACTTGGGGTTTTGCTTGGAGGGGAGAATAGCAGTGCTGGCCTTCGGGCCGTGCCAGGAAAATGTGTGGGCCAGATGGCAATCCAAGTTGGTCTGATAGAACATTTCTATTTCTGTGGATTCTCAAAAATGAACTGACAGGCACGAAGCAAAGTGGTGACTCATAGCCTTCAGGTCCCTGAGTTACAGCTTCTGGGCTGCAGTTTCCTATTGTCCTGGGAAATCCATTTATGGGATGAAACAACCTAGAGCCTTCCATCCCCATCGTCATCATTGCCATCATCGTGGCCCTCTCAGCCACTGTTTAGAAAGTACCTTCTCTATGCCTGGAAGCATTCCATGTTATGATTTATTAAAATACACCATGTTAATCTCTGGAACTACCCTGTATTGCATTCATTCTTATCACCATCTATTTTGTGAGGACACTGTAGGTCAAAGAGATTAAGTCTGCCCACAACCCCAGTATGCTGAAGATCCTGAATCCAGGTGCCTACTGTTTTTCTTGTGTATCATATTGTCTTTACAGTGGACAGTATCCCAAAGATTGCCACCCTCCTGTGGGCAGCCACTGTCTTGTGTGTGTACATGCATGGGTATTTGTGTGCACATGTGCATACATATATATGTATATCTTAATCCCACCCATCAGGGAGACTGTAATTCTGGTACAGAATATTTATTGGATAAATGCTAACTGGCTTGAATTTCAAAATCTAAAAACTGGTCTATGGTCATATTTTTACCTTTGTAAACTGATAAGATATTGGTAGTCCCAAATTCTCATTATATAAATACAAAGAGTGCCAAAAAATGCACACACAATTTAAGAAAGAAAAATATGCATTAAAAACACTCGAGTCACATTTGGCTTCCGCAATTACAAGAGATAACAATATATAATATACAAGATAACAAACATTATCGGGATATATCATTACAATTTTGAGTATTTTTGGCACCTCTGTACAGATCCAAGAGCTTGAGCGGAACTAGGCTTAGAATCTAGACATTCTGACTTCTGAACCATCATGCTAAACATCACACTTCAGGAGACAGAGGAAACCCATTTGTTCTTAGTCACTGTTTCTCCTTAATCTTTTCTTCTTGTCAAGAACATTTTAAGAAGGCTGAATTCTTAGTATCTTAAGTTGCATTTGGGTTTGAGGTTGAGCTGTGATGAGAATCACTTCTGCAACAAGAGTCTGTATGGACTTGAGTGCTGTAAATGGGCTTCAGGCTGGGGTGGCCATCCAGACCCCAGACTCAGAAAAACACCACCCCAGGCCCTCAGAACAGATGGGATAGACACTCAGCACAGTCATTTTGGTAGTGAGACAGTAAAATACTGTTTTGGACCACATTCTTGCAAGAGATTGACTCTTTTAGACACATACTGGGTTGTCTCTACCAAATGAACATTCTATTTAAAAAAAAAGTATTATCAAATTAATAGCATAACAAGTTTTCAAGGGAGGTTTATTAGAGTCAAATATTTTAAAAGCTGTCATTTAAACAGAAATAGTTGTTAAATTGAGGAGATAATTAGGTACCTGAAATTAATCAAAGTATGTTTTTTTTTTTTTTTAATAAAGATCTATATTTGACTCATTGCAAATATCTTTCAGCTTTGTCTGTTTCCCTGTAATATATTGGAAATTGGCAATTATGCAAACTAATCTGAAAATTGCCTTTGGCCATTAAAATCCTGTTCTTCCCTTAGCATGATGGATTCTACGTAAGTGTGCCCCAAATTGAAATTCAAGCTATAAGATATACGGAGTCTACAGATATCAAAATATAATATAAAAAGATGGAGATGTTAAACTGAACATCTTTATGCTAAGTTTTCTACTAGATTCCTCTTACTCCCTTTATTTTATTCTCTCTCTTTTTTTGAATTGCCTTTTTCTACTGGCTAGATACACCAAGATCGCACCAGCTTAATTGGCTAGGGGAATTTATAAGAGAGAATAACAAAACTGGTGATATTCTATCAAGGTGAGAGCAGAAGTGAGTTGAAGTTCATTTATTTTTCTTAATTTATTGAGTATTTATTATGTGGTAGGTTAGAAGATAATGAATGGAGACAGTATACGGCAAAAATGAGGAAAGAGACAATATACGGTAGACCATGACAACAGCGAAATAGATTATATGTCTGGTGAGAATAATTTCTGTAAAAACAAAGAATAGGTAAAAAGGTAAAAGAATCAGGAGGGATGGGGGAGAAGGATGAGGGGACTCCATGGGAGGCAAAGGTCAAAGGAATGATCCCATGCTTGTGGGGGTGAATATTTATGGGGTACATGATCTCTGACACTTCTATTTCTGCTTCATCTTTATTTTTTAAATACAATTTCAGTTTTGTAAGAGCCTAAATGATGAATGAAACAAAGGTTTCTCCTTGGTGCATGGGCAGTTCAATAGTAAAGGCAGAATATCAGGGTCTTGAGCGAACAGGCAGGAGCTACAATAGTTCTCACTTACATTGGACCAGCTAAACTCGGTGATCCTTGTCTTACAACAGCCCCAACCTGGAGGAAATCAGACCGCGAGCAACACAAGACATACCTATTATGGAAAATACCTGTAAATCCACCCTTTCTTTATAACTTCAGCTAATTGCATCCACACTTTCTTAACCGTACAAGTAAAATGGACTCTGCCTAAAACATGGCGTAGAGGCCTTTTCTCTCTAAGATAACCACTTCACAAATTAGTTATTCTCTTCTTTTCCTACCACTTTTCAAATGTGTTAGTCTTGTATTTGTAATTCTGATGAGGTATGGTTTGAAGTTAGAGCTATCCAGATTGGTAGGAAGGTAATATCGGGCACCATTGATGTGCCAAGACCTGGGCTAATTGTTTTTTCACATGTTGAATCAGTTTACCCATGTTAACAACCACAGAAGTAAAGATTACTCCCTTTGTATTAAAAAGGTCACAGAGATGATGAGATGATGAGTTGATAAGCAGAAAGGATTTACTCTGCGGCCCTTAGAAAGCCTTGGCCATAATAGTCCAGGGCTTCTTAAATCTGGTTTCACATCTATATTATCTTGGGCTCTTTTTAAAACAATATAGATTCCAGGGCACCAGGTCCAGAACAGACAGATAGTTTGAATCTACTGGTATGTCTGGAATTCTATACAGTTTGGAGGGGGGGAAAAAAAAAAAGAAAGAAAAAACCTCGTTCTAGTGATTCCAAAGATCACCAAATTCAGAAACTTTCACTGTATGAAACATGGTGCCCAGAGGGAAAGACTTTCCCAGGACAGATCTGGGGTGGGTTCCCACATGCCTGACCAGGCTGTTGCGTACTGAAACCAACACCACTCCCATTGCTGCCTGAACTGGCTCCATTTTTTCCATGGCAATTATTGTCTTTGAACATGCTGTTCTGTCACTTGCTGTCAGTCTGACTCCACAGCCAGAATGTTGCAAGCATCTTTGTCTTTGTTTTCCTGACACACTCCAAGCATCAAGGATCATCCCTGGCTCATGGTGAGTTCTCAATAAACATTTGTTGAATTAATTACAATTTTTCACCATTTTTCTTGACTTTCAGGGAAAGCTATTTCCACTAGGCATGGTTATGGCTTCCTCTGCAGGATTGGACAGGAGTGCAACTTCCTTTTGCCACTGTCAGTCTAAAGAATGGGAGAGGCACGGTCCCTTTCGCTACATAAATTAGTGACCTTGGCAAGTGGGACTCCCACTTCTCCTATGTCAAAGGAGCTGCCAAAACTCTGGTGCTCAACTCCATAACTGGGTGATGCTGAAGTCTCTGCCTGCCTGGTCAGAATCTGAACACTGAGAAGTAAAGGGCACTGAACACTTTGGGGTGAATGATGCTGACGGAGATGCTGGCAATAGGCTCAGGCCAAAAAATAGCACTCTATGTCATCTCATAAACCCAGCTTGAATCACACTGTTGTCAAGCCCCAGCTGTGTGACCTTGAGCAAGTCCCTTTACCTCTTTGAGCTTCTGTTTTCTCTACTATCAAATGAGAACATCAGTCTCTATCTTATAAAAGTAGTAAAAAGGCTAGAATAAATAAGGTATATAAAACTAACAAGCCAAAATAAACATTTAGACATTTCTCTGGACTATGAAGTCACAGTCATGGGAGTAAAAAATTATTTCTCTACATGTGCATAAATATAAACATAATTTGTAACTTTACATATGCATATAACTTTAGAAGTAAATGTTGATGATTTAATAAAGAAAGAGGAGTTGAAATTCAGTTGTGGATGGACTGATGGCCGGGCCTTAATGCATTTCCTGCACCTAGTAAATGTTCACAAAAGTGTGTTGAATTAAACTGTGAAGGGCCCCTTCCTAAGTCCAATACCTATAAACCCAACGGACGTGCCATAATGTCAAGAGTAACCAAATACAAAAGGTTCAGCATCTGTCTGCATGTCATGTAAACAAGAGTCAGATGTACCAAGACAAAGACTCCCTTGCCTGGATCCAGTATTACCAGCACATGATAATGAGAAGATAAAACCAATGTTACCTTGGGTGGCATCAGTACAGACTGCTATCAAGAGGACCCCCAATATTATTACCAGCTGCAATAAAAAAGCACTTCTTTGAGTGCTTTCTTTTTTACCTAATTGTCAAACCCGAATAATATTATCAGCTTTTTTATCCTTTGAGTATTTTTCTAATAAGGAAGCACGGAGATGCATTGCAAATAAAAGCAGAAGATTTGCCGATGCAAAGCAATCGTGCAAAATGACTTTGATAAGCAGCTGAAATTTAATAACTACATCTCTCCTATGGTGCTGGATGAAAGTTTAATACTTTCTGCTTTGGCTTCTTTCTTCTGCAAGATGCTTATTCAGAACTGTAGTTTCTCCTTTATAGTCAGGAAAATGAGAGGTGCAGTGGATTAATTGAAGCTTTGAGAGGCTGGGCACAGCCCCAGCCCCAGCCCAGATCAAACCATAATGACATAGAATCTAAACTGAACCAAGCTCAAGGCTATCCACGACCATTGGGAAATGGGTCAAGATGTCCAAATATCTCAAAAATACAGGTAAGATATCAGTCACTGTGGAAAGCACATACCTTATTAAAAACTATGAAATAAGTTTAAGTCTTCAAAAGCTCTTTATGCCTTGGTTGAGGGCAAATTATACAATCCCCACAGCCCTCAAAAAAAGAATAAAGAAAACTACTTAGAATTGAAGGAAAATTCTATTTTTATAAAAGAACAATTCAAACCCCCAGAACCTGATGACTCTTACACACAGAATGTCTTCGGCAGATCAGAACGCGTTTAGTAAAGAATGGATGAGTAAATCATTGAATACGTGATTGGTTTGCAATTTATAACTGGAAGAGTTCTGAGATGGTATCTAACCCAACCTCCTCATTTTAGGTCTAGGGAGACCAAGATGCAGAAAGAGGTCTTGATGGCCAGATTCACATGGCAAGGAAGTAAATCAGCACAGGTCCCGTGGCACTAGACATTCGTCTCATTAGCAAGACCTTCAGAATCCCAAGCCCAGGAGTCTCCATTTCCTGGATTACCTACTCAACGTAGGCAGGAACTTGCCTAGTCTTCTCTGTATACAGCTGACCAACAGCCACGGCTTTCAATGAGCCTCTTTGAAAAGCTATAAAACCTAAAGGAGAGGGAGATGCATTTGATTAGATGTTATCTAGACAGTTGGGAAGATCGAGTCAAAATTGTTCTGTGCTAACGGATCTTTCCAGCTCCATGTTCAAATGTGGGCCAGGAGGGGTGAGTCTCCCTGAGCTGGTGGTCTGGCCTCTGCGGAAAGGCCCGCCAAAATGGGTTTTGGGTGGCTTGCTCTTCTATTGCCCCCTACTGGGGAGTTTCTTGACAACGAATGAAGCCGGCTGCTGCTTAACTTGTTTTTCACAGTGGGGGCAATTGAAGTCAAAGGGGCATTCTGACTCAGGTGTAGAAGAAACCAGAGATCATTTTCAAACACAGGGTAATGCAGAAGCAAGCAGGAGCCTTCTAAAGATTAAAAATGAATCTTGATAATGACTTGGGTTACCTGTCTGAAAGACCATGGGCACGTGGCTCCCTGGCTATTTCTGCATGTATGCATGCACACGGATACATGCTGAATATTGGATTTTTTAAATATAGGTATAAACAGATAATAATACAATGAAGGAACATCTGATCCAGCCATCAGATCTAACTACAGCCTTTTAAAAGAAAATGTAACTCCAGATGTCGTCTTAAGAAAATGGATCAATTAGGCAAATGAGGACTTCCCTCATAAATCAGAAGATGAGAAGCTAAGGTCCACTGGTTGCCCCGGGGAGGGGGCCAGCCAGGAGGCTGCCATTTTTATGGCCAGGTAACCCTGAGGCCTCCTTAATCTCCTGAAGTTGTGTGTTTACCTTATTGAATGCTGGTTTGATTTGGAAAGAGTGTTCAGAATGTTCCAAACCTTTTCCCCTGAAGATAATAATGCCTCAGCCTTCAGGAGTGGGACCCAGTATAAGCTGGTGTCACTATTCATAAAATAATTGAGTTTACACAAAAAGTGATTTCAGTAATAGCTGCCTTTTTATAAGTATGTACATTTTATTTAAAATTACTGACTCAAAAGGCAAGGTAGAAAAAAAATCACCTCCAACAACTTCCTGTAATTGCGAATTATTGTGAGGGAAACAGAAGGAAAAGATTTCGAAATTATGAGCCATTATGCTCAAGAGAGAGAGGGAGAGAGAGGGGGAGAGAGAGAGAGAGAGAGGGAGAGAGAGAGAGGCTGTGGAAAAAAAAAAAAAAAAAAAAGACAGCTCGGCTTCATGAAACACAGCTGACAAGCTCGACTAAATTACCCCCGGACCATTACAAAAATCACTTAATTGCCAAGCATTTTGTTAGGTCAATTGACTCTAATTGAAAAAATAACAAAAAGCTTATTATGCTGCAAATGCGGCCGTGGAAAATGAGTCTTCTGTTAGAAGGAAACAATAATTCTAAATTTCAGCTGCTGCTAACACTACAAAGTTCAGCGTTTCCTTCGGATAGAATCCGCCTTGAAGGAGAAAGTGAATATGCATCGATTGATTTTTTTTTTTTTTCCTTTTCGCTCCTTCTCCCACCCCTTTCTTCCTAATTGTCCCCTTCTCTGCCTTGCTGACCCCCCCGCCCCCTGCTTGCCACCCTGTCCCCACATGAGTATCAGGACCCCCCCATTCCTCTATGAGCAAATATGTGCCACACTCCAGCTCCCTCCTCAGTTTCTTGTGTGAAAGGACCAGGGACAAAGAGCAGTGGCTGGTTCCAGTGGGGCCTGGATCTAGGGGCTGACCCTGAATGTGTCCACCTTGGTCCAGGCCTATCTCCCAGCACTGGACTGTGAGGTGGGGCTGGCTTCCCCCACCCTTTTCTACCCTGTGAGCTGCTTTCTCCCTCTCCTCTCCTGGCTGCACACTGTCTCCTCCCCTCCTCTTTTAAATGCAGATAATAGAATAAGGAGAATGGCTTATGTCCACGAAATTCCTTGGAAATTATCCCATAACACGCACACCCCGTGCTAGCCTTGATTGACATCAAGTGTAGTAATTAAAACCCCACCAGCTGACATAGGTGAAGGTTTATTTATAATCACACATGTTTAGGGTGCTTCGTCCAGGGTTGGTGTATTCAAAAAGATGAATCGGCCCTGGCTCTGTTATGGACCAATTATAGATTTCAATGGTGAGAGTTTATAATGGAGGTGATTCTGCTTTGCAATAAAGTGATTATTTGCCCCTAAGACCAGAAGGATGGAATGGGGAAGTCTGGTGGCAGAGTCTTTGTTTAGAAAGCTTTGGGGGAATAAATGTGTGTCTATGTGTACATGTGTGTGCCTGGTGTGGGCATCTCTCTGTGTGTGACTCTCTGTGTACACAGTCGTGTAGGCCTGTGTGTGTGCGTGAATGCATGGATGTCTGTGTATGGGTGTGTGCCTCTCTGTGTGTGTGCCTGCATGGTGGGTGCTGTGTGTGTGCACATGGGTTTATTGAAGAGGTATTGTGGAGTGAAGGAGAAAACACCTTTGTAGCCCCCTGTATTGCCACAAGCCATTTCCTTGCTTGCTTTATCTTAAATATTGAAAATCATGCCAAGCTCCAAATCCAAGGCCATCAGATCTGGCTTTCATGAGGCCCCACTGCCAGAGAGGCCCTGTGCATGGGAGCTCACAGAGCTGGGACAGAAGCTTCAGGAGACTGTGCCGGCCGGGCTGAGCCTTCCAGGAGGCAGAAGAGCCCCTGCCCCCCCTACCCCCCCCCCCCACCTTCCACACTTGAGCCTCGCGCATAACAGGATGTTCAACACCAGCGGCCGGCACCCTGAGACGCAGCCTGCAGATCCTCTCTCCGCCGACATCCGCTCCACATTGTTGCCTTATTTAGAGCCTGGTGTCACTTACCCAGAGGGGCAGAGCCACCCATATCAGGCTGTGCTTCCCACGTGTGTGGTTTCTTGGGGCCCCACAGCTGGAGACAATGGCAGGAGCGGCTGTGAAGAGCTCCGCATGTCACCTGGCGTCTTGGCAGGCGGCGGGACCCAGGGGTAACTGAGCCATTCCATGGCCATGCCGGGCGCTACAGGTGTCAAAGCACAGGAGAACAAGGCTTGGCAAGTCAGATAAGAGGAAAAGGGGACAAACAAGAAGCTTTTTGTGGTGGTGGTGGGGAGGGGGCTTGTCCTACTGGGTTTCAGATGTGCCTGGGCCAAGGCTGCAGGACGCAGGGCTTCTATAAGAAAGCAGAATGAGGATTCTGCGGCTGACCAGTGTGTCCTAAGAGCTACCAAGGGTCAGGATGAACTAGGGAACAGTCTCCTGCCCTAGGACGCCACCCAGAGAGATTGCCTGGAAAGAAGCAAGTGCTTCCGATTAAGTGGCAGAGCCCTACTGAGAGAAATAAAAGTGAAGAATGGTGAATTCGGCACCACTTGCCAGACCAATGGGCTTCATCAATTAATCACAGCCAAATAATCACCACCTACATTAAAGAATAATACATGAAAAGGACAGGAGCCTGGCTGTAACTTATTCAGAAAGGGCTGCCTCCCTAATCCCTCTGAGTCCTGACATGTTAACTGGGTAGCGACTAATTAGATGTCAAAAATTCATAAGCGCTCTTTAATATTGCATATATCTGCAGCCGACATTTCAATATGAGAGTTGTATACACAGAAGTCACTATAGCATTAAAACACAGCAGGGTGGGAGAAATAAAAGGGAACCAATAAAAACAATGTCCCTTAAAAACCCCAGAGAGTGCCAGCTTTGGAAGTGTGTACTTTCTTATTCAGAAAAGGTATCACCTTAATAAGAATTATAGGCAAAGGGGCTTTGCTGCTCTGTGCTGCGTGGACAGAAAGGGGGAGAGGAGACGAGCTTATCAAAGGCACTGCCAGGTAAATAGTAATTTATTGTGCATGCACAATGAACATTACCCAGTGTCCTGACACTGGGTGATAATGAAAGACATGTTATTGCGGCACCCACTGAGGGAACATCCCCCCCCGCCTCCTCCCTTCTCCCCTTGTCTCTCGTGAGCAAAGGAGCCGTGATGGGTCCTGGCAGCTTCTGCCTGTTTCAAGCCATTTCACATAATATAGGAAGTACCTGAAGTTTAGTGGATTAGGTAAGTGAGTTAGTTTGCTGGCTCAGTGATATATATGTTGCCTGCACGTGAACTTATATTTCAAATGCTGGGGACCATATTTTTATGAAACAAGCCTTTTCCTGTCGGAAGAATTATAGGAATGTGATATAATACAAGGCAGTGAGATTAAAAACAATGCATCATAGCAGGGAGAAAATGCACTGTTTTATGACTTGCATCCGTTAATTGAACCTCTCAGGAATAAAGAGAAGGGCTTTGCAGGAACCTGCTGGAAAAAAAAAAAATCACTCTTTTTTTGACTTCTAGAAGGTGATTTCTTTATTTCTGATTGTTGTTTTATTTTTAGATTTTTAGCCTTCACAAAAATACATATATACATGCATATAGGTGTACATGCACAGAGCAATGCCATGAACATATGTTACTTTCTCTGTGACACTGTTCTTTAGAAAGAGCCACTTTTTCTTTTAATTCTGCTCACATTTGACAGAAGAAGAGAGTAAAGAAGTTGTGTTGAAGAGCATAAAAAAGCTATCAGAATACAAATCATTAGGTGAACAGTTGTTAGCAGATTTACATACATCCCACTAGCATTCTGGGCCTCAGTTTCTATTTTTCAGGACAGAGACAAAAGAGGGATTGCCTTCCTGGCAGGTTGATTGGGGCAGGGTGCAGCACAAACACCTGGAATGCTAAGGCAGCCGTGAGATGCCAAGAGCTATAGAAAGGCTATACGTCCTAATTAATTTGGATTGAGACCAGGCCTACGCCGTTCCCTGTTACATATATTGTGATGCTGATGGAGACTTATGTTTTTAGTGTCAGGTGAATTTTTGTTTTTGCTTGAATTCCTCCATGACTGCCATGATGCGAGCCCCACAGTAGTGATCAAGGATTAGTTTCCTGGTTTGAGGAAAATCCCTTTCAAAGACAGCCCAGTGCTCCATCTCTGATTCTATCTATGCAGACTCACCACTTTTGTAAGTCGCTGGACTCATGCCTCTCTCTGGAATGTCAACTCCAAGGAGAACCTTCCCAGGAAAGAAGACGAGACTGGATTTAGGCATCTGGTACTATGCCACGGTCAGTGGTCAATCTTTATCTGGTTATACAGGGTTTTTAATTTGAAATTCACTACTTAATTCAGGCTGAAAAAGTCCTTTATGATCAATATTTAAATAATAATTAACTGTATTCATTTGCTACTTTTGTACCTCTGACTCTTTCTTACAATGCTAAGTAGCGTTCTTCTCTGGTTTCAGTGTTTCTTATTAATATTTCAAAACAGCAGTCTCTACCAATTTTGATCAGTAGCTAAAAATAAACAACAACAAACAGATCCCTCTTGGCTTGCACAGAGTGTAGAAAATGAGACTTGCATTCTTTCAGTTGATTAAGATTAAAGTCCAGGTCACTTCACTCATTCACTTTGTTATTCACCCACTTTATTCGTTTGCTCATTCATCTGTTCCTACATTCTCCTTTCCTATAGTTTTGGGCACAATTACCAGTACCTGAATCTGTGCATTTCCTCTTGGCTATACTGTGAAAAATAACTCAGTGTGTCCCCTGCCCCAAACAGGAGGAGTGGAATTGGGTAGCAAGTGTACAGCAGGTAGTTTAGGTACAGCGGTAGAAGTGCCAGGAGAGCAACAGGTACTTGTTTGGGGACTTTTCAGGGAATGAACAGCAGGGACACCTAATCTAGTCTAGGAAGGGAGTGGTTAAGAGACCATCCCCAGTGGGGTCAACCTCTACTGGGGGCAGAAGGACTAGTCTGAGACGGGAAACGAGGGTAGGAGAATTGCCAAAGGTAGAGAAACCACCACATAGGGTTGAACTCAGAAGGTCAGTGGGGTCAATGTTTGTGTTACTTGTTCTCTTTACTCCACCCAACCATCTTCAGGAAATAATAAGTAGCATTGTTTGAAGGAGCCACACCTCCTATTCTAAGCCATGTGATTTCGGTATAACTGCCCCCACTCAATGAAGAGTGGACACTCCCTGGCTATATGAATTGTTGTTCACATCCCTTTGGCCATCATGATTAGTTCATTAATGAGCACAGACCCCATCCTGAGACAACGAAAGGAGAGATGTTTTCTGGGATTCTGGGAAATAGACATCTTCTTTTCCTTGGCAGGATCTCTCAGGAGTCTCAGAACTCTTTCTCGTTTTCTGGGTAGAGTATGTATGAGGTTGTCATGGGAAAGAATCCTAGAATCCTTGGAAACCATTTGAGGACAAATTACTTTCGCTTGAAGCATAATATTTCTGAAATGATAAAATCAGTGTGGCATAATCTGGACTAGATTATGTTGATAATGATGATTATGATGAAGGTGATAGTGCTGGTGTTATAAAGATGATACAGTGATGAGGATGATGGTGGCAATGATGAAGATGATGATGATAAGGTTCTCTTTATGCCTCTTGCCCAGTAATAGATGGAATTGTTTGCTTTTTCTTTTTTGTAGATTAATTTGAGTTCTCTGTAGATCCTAATTATCAAACTTTTGTCAGATTAAAACCTGCAAATATCTTTTCCCATTCTTCACGTTGTCTGTTTGCTTTATTGTGCTCTTAGCTGTGCAGAAGCTTTTCAGTTTGAAATTTCCATTTGTTCAATTTTGTTATTGTTGAAGTTGCCACAGAAATCTTCCACATAAAATCTCTCCCTAGGCCAACATCCTCAAAAGTTTCCCCCCACACACACTTTCTTATAGAATTTTCCTCATTTTATACCTTAGATTTAAATCTTTCATCTATTTTGAATCAATTTTTGTAGGTGGTGAAAAGTGTGGGTCCAGTTTCAGAGCTCAAATTAGACTTCCGATTTGACCCTGCAATCCCACTACAAGGCATCTACTCAGAAGAAAAAAAATCATTTATCATAAGGACATTTTCACTAGATTGTTTATCACAGCTCAGTTTGCAATCATCAAGATGTAGAAACAACCTAAATGTCCATCAACTCAGCAATAGATTAACAAACTGTGGTATATGTATACCATGGAATACTATTCAGCATTTAAAAAGATGGTGACTTTACATCTTTTGTATTAACCTGTATGGAGTTGAAACACATTTCTCTTAATAAAGTATTATAAGAATGGAAAAGCAAATATCCAATGTACTCAATACTAACATGAAGCCAGTAGATGAACTAATGCACATCCACAGAGGAAGAAAACTCATTTCAGTTCAATTTTTGTAGGTGGTAAAAAGTGTGAGTTTTTCAATTGAAGAGTTTCAATTGAGAACTCATTTCAATTCAAGTTGAGGGCGGGGAGATGAGGGATGGGGGAGAGAGGAGAAGGAGGGCTTGGGGTGCTCCCACTACATGGGCATAACACAGGGGTGTATGGTACACCTTTTGGGTGGGGACAAAACTGCAGGAAGGACTCTACCTAATGAATTTAAATATTGTTTGTAACCTGACATTAACGTGAATTAAAAAAAAAAAAAAAAGAAAGAAATAGTTCCGGCCCAAGTCTGAAGGTGTGAGAATTAGGAGAGCCTGTGGCATAAGTTTCAGTCTGAAGGCCTGCAGGCTCTAGACCCAGAAAGAGCAATGTTTTAGTCCAAATTTGAAGCAGAAAGCAATCTGTATCCCAGCTGAAGGTAGTCAGGTAGGAGGAGCTCCTTGCTGGAGAGAGGGTCTGCTTTTTTGTTCTATTCAGGCCTTTGTTTGCTTAGTTAACTCCACAGAGAGGAGAGCAGTCTGCTTTGCTTAAAGTCCACCAATATAAATGTTAATCACATCTAAAAACACCCTCACAGAAACACCCAGTATAATGTTTGATCCAGTATCTTCTTACCCCAAGGTCCAGCCAAGCTAACGAATAAAATTAACTTGCAGGCAGGAACTAGGACTGTGTGTGAGGATCCATAACAGTTAATTTAGTGCCTGGTAAGTAGCAGGTGCTTAATAAATACTTCTGGATGAAGTTCAGGAAAGAGCCATCCTAGCTGACAATTTTTAGCAGAGAAGACATGGCATCAGGATGTGTTACATTTAAAAGCATCAAAATTCAGTTGGGTGATCCCTGGCTCACCTACCAGTTGTCAGCTCAGCACTTGCAAACTTGACCTCAAGGGCAGTTTTAGCTCTCTCTCACTTCTGGATTGGAAGGATTTCTTCAGAGGTCTGTTTGAAACTAGGTACGAGCCTCTGGCACATAGCATCAGACGTGAGCTGCCAGCCACTGTCAACCTCTGTCCCCAGGTTCCAGTGTTAACCAGTGCTCCCACCACAGAGCCACTGAGCATCTCTGCAGCCTCAGTGTGCAGCTCTGCAAGTGAACGCCCTTGGCTCTGGGACATGCCATTCCCTAGGAACTTGCCGCTGATCACCAAATCCCAGGACCTGTCCCCTGTTTTCAGGCCTCTTTCCAGAAAAGTTGTATTTTCTGAGTCCTGAGCTCTGTCTGCTCAGACCCCCCTGTTCCATATCTGACCTAACATTTACTCTCTCCTCTAGCTCCACGCTCTGCCTCTCCCACTTTGAGTGTTGCCCATAGAGTCAACATGCCCGAGCCTGTCAGTGACCTTAGAAATGACAACTATAGTGAAATAAAGTGAAAAGTACAGGCTTTTTTGTGTGGACACACAGGGGTAGATTAGACTTACCATGCAAGGAGGATGAGAGGATGTCTTTCACTTAAAGCAAAGAGCACGCTATCCAGATACACCCAGGGACAGTTTAGCTAGGAGTGGAGAACTTGCAGCCTTCCGATTTCCAGATCATTCTTTTTTAAGCACCAGAGGAGACAAGAAAAGCTTCATCCTTCTCTGCTGCACCACTTTTAATAAAAAGGATTTGTTACATAAAATTCAGATTCAGTCAAAAGGCTGCACTTCAGGCTCAGGAAGGTCACAAATGTCTTTGAGGCCACAGTACTGTGGGCAAGTTTTTAGTACCCATTTTCCCCAGTCTAGTTTACTGTGCATTTCTGCTCTCCCATGTTTAGGACACAGAAGGATGAGAATGACCCAAAAGTAGGGAGAGGGTGAGGGAAGCAAAGGTGGATGAGAAGAGAGAGTTTAGGAAGCTCAGAATTATGCAGTCAATTCAAAGAGATCTTTGGGTTGAAGATGAGTCACAAGGACAGGTGTGTCCTGCGTGCACATAAATGATGTAGCTCCCTTTAGCTTTTCTTTAGTGTGTGGCCATGGACAGGTAGTGGTCCTGCCTTATTTACTTTCACTATCTAGGGGCGAGTGCAATCCCCCAAGTTCTGGAGTTTTCTTCTAGGGCAGGTTGGTAGCTTCTGCCTCATTATCTACAGTGGCTCGGGTTGAAAAAAATCAGTCATTGCAAACCTCCGCTAGGTCTCCGCATGCCTGTCTCTTGTAGTGGCCTCCATTTCTGTCCATAGGGAGCCCCAGCACAGGCAGGAATTGGGAGGTTTAGTTAGAGGGATGGAGCCATTCTGTGGAGTGATGTGAATGACAGAGGGTGCCAGCTCCATTGCACACAGGAGCAGATTATGTTATAGGTGCCAATTTGCTCTTAACATGAAGCTTCTCTGCCTCTGAGAACTGGCATGCACCCCTGAAATGACACCTCTGTGCAATTGTCTATGTTTGTACTTGTGCGTCCACAAATTTTTACTGAGCATCTACTGTGGGGCAGCAATATTCTGGATATAGAGGGTGCAGCACACCATCTTTCTTGGGCTTAAGCTTTGCTATCTGGGGGAAAAGAGATGCATTAACGAAATAAATGTGAATGCACTCAGCAGTTGGGATTCTAGGACATCATCAGAGGCAAAATCAAGCTCTGAGGAACTATCATTTCCTCCAGGTACTCATTGAAGTATCAGGACCAAACCCCAGTTTCCATGTAAAATGGGATCAACATGTGCATCAGATACCCAAGGAGGGAAAGTCAGTGGAGTGGTCACTATGGGACTCTGCATAGCCCTGCTTTAAACAGTGGGAGCGCCCATCCTCCCAGGCTGAAAGTGTTGGCTATTGTAAGCTCAAAGCTGTGCCTTAACTCTGGAGAACTGTCTTCTGATGATGGAAGCTCTGGACCCAGAAATTGCATTCTTCACCCACCCACTCTCAACACATGTGGCCTGCTATTAATGGATGAATAATGTGTGGGAACAAATGGCTGGTGTCCATGTCACAAAGGGGGACTGTCTTTGCAGTGGCATTCACACTTCACAGCTTACTGTGGTAGCAGCAGGAGTAAACTAGACTGAAGCTGAGACTACATCTTTGTTCAGCATCTTCATTTCCCTTTTCCTGTTTTCTTCCCTCTTTTTTAAAGTTTCCCTTTCACTAAATCACTTACACAAACATCCCCATTTCAAGGTCTGCTTCTTGAATCACCAAGCACCAGGATGTGCAGTAGGGTAGTGTGACTACACAAGGGGTGAGAGGTGAAGTCTTCTTCCCAGTGCTTATGTAGCCACTGGGACCTAACTCTACCCTGAATGCACCCCAAACGATGGTCAACCAACAAGCAAATGGACAACTTCCAGTCCCTACTAAGTAATCCAGGAGAAGCTCCTGGTTTATTCCAGGACAGATTCTCAAAGTTCTATTGCTTTGAGCTTCTAGAAAGAAAGACAGGGGATTAAAACAGCTGCAGCAAGTCAGAAGTTGACAAAAGAAAACCAATTTGGGTTCACCCAGGATAACGCACTGGAAAGAGAAATGGATTTCAAGTTTTAAGAAGAAAGGAGAAAGTGGGTATTGGTGCTTAAATCTTTGTTCCTGAAGGCAAAGCTCAAAATAAAGCCACAAAATTCAAATGTTGATGATGATTCTATTTTGGAGACCCCCAAAATGGTAATTAAAGTCATAATGGTTATCATTTATTAAAATCTTAAGAAGCGGCACTCTGTATACAATACACATTATTTCACTGGCACCCCCAAAATGCCTATTGTAGCTAATGTTATTTTTTCAGTTTTCCAGATAGCAAACTGCATTTTGATGAGAGTTATCTGTGTGGGGGAGATGGGCCTTCAAGTTTGCTGTAACAGATCCCAAGTCTAGTATGTTATTTGCCAACACCGAGCAGCAGGATTTTTTTGTGCTAAGACACTTAATATGTACATGGTGAGTAATAAAGAGTGACCCCTGAGTGATGAGTGGTGCTTGGGCAGTGCCCAAACCAGCATTAATTGGCTCCTAAAGGCAAGATTGGTACCCTGCTATACCTGTGCTCACAACATTACTACAAAACCCTCTAGGTATATGGGAAGTGAATTGAAACACCATTTGTGCTTTAAACTTCCCTGATCATTCTTGCAATTCTACATTTCACTTTGTTATAGCCCATTCTTTGTGAAATGATGTGGAAATAATAAATTCTAGAGAAATGTCACCCAAATTGATGATTAAAACTTATGGCTGAGTTTGGACATAAATTCATACAATATACATACGAAGTTTTGTGTGTAGAGGATGAATGGAAGAGGCTGGTGGTCTAGACTCTGGATGTGTGGACACAGTTACAATGAATATAAAAACATTCACTTTCAAAAATGTCTGTTTAGTCACAATAGGCTGATAGGCAGAGGAGATGAGGAGTGAAGAAGCAGAGAAAGCATAGCCACAGAGCAGAGGAGACAAACATTGTGGTACCTTTGCTGGTACACTCGTCCTTAGTGTGTAAGGAACAGAGTCCTCTTCTGCAGATAACTACCTTTCTGCTTTACTACTTCAAGATCTGATGTATAACTGCTCTGGGGATTTATAAAGTCCTGCTCAGCAGGTGACCCAGATGACTTAGACTCATCTCTACTTGGAAGATGGTGATGGTGATGATGATGATGATGACAAAAGTAGCAGCAACAACCAACAACCAACAGACACCGTCAAAATGCTTCTCAGTAAAGACTGAAACTGGACCCAACCCCCACTCTCACCACTTACAAAAATTTATTCACTAATGGATAATATATTTAAATCTAAGGCATGAAACAATCAAAATCCTCAGAGAAAGTGTGGGGAAAACACTTGAAGATATCAGCCTGAGGAAAGATTTTATGAACAAAACTTTTGTGGCAATTGCTACCACAACAACCATAAACAAATGGGACTTAATTAAACTGAAAACCTGTATAGCTAAGGAAACAACAATCAAATGAAATGGACAACTTTCAGAATGGAAAATATATTTGCATATTATGAATCAGACAAAAGCTTAATAACTAGGATGTATAGAGAACTCAAATTAACTCAAGAAAAAAAGAGCCAACAACCCCATATATCACTGGACAAGAGGCATGAAAAATAAAACCTTCTCTAAAGAAGACAGACAAATGGTTAAGAAACATGAAAAAATGCTCATTGTCTCCAATTATCAGAAAAATGCAAATCAAAACCACCCTGAGATATCACCTAACCCTAGCCAGAATGGCCCACATCACAAAATCTCAAAGCTACAGATACTGGCATGGATGTGGAGAGAAGGGAACACTTCTACACTGCTGGTGGGACTGCAAACTAATACAACATTATTGGAAGAAAGTATGAAGAATTCTCAAAGAAGTCAAATTAGATCTCCCATTTGATCCTGTAATTCCATTACTAGACATCTACCCAGGAGGAAAAAAAAAGTCTTTTTATCATAAAGACATTTGCAGTAGACTGCTTATTACAGCTCAATTTACAATCGCCAAAATGTGGAAACAACCTAAATGTCCATCAACCCAGGAATGGATTAGCAAGCTGTGATACATGTATCCCACAGAATACTATTCAGGTATTAAAAGAGATGGAGACTCTAAATGTATGGAAGTGAAACACGTTCATCTTAATAAAACATCACATGAATGGAGAAGCAAGAATTCAATGTACTCGGGAGTGAGAGCAAAATGACAGCTGAGTAACAGCTTCCCTGCAACTGGGCATCATGAGTCTGGGGAGATAAGAATCCAGCCATCTCTGGCTGGTGGGATCTGCCTATAATCATCCCTTTGAGGATGCAGGGAGTCAGCAAGAGACTTCTGGACCCCAAGAGGAGGACAAAAACAGTGGAAACCTGGCAAGTGGTTGCATGTGTTCCCTTGGTCTAATCTCGCCAGCAGCTGTAAGTACAGCAGCAATGAGACTGCAAACTAGAAAGGCCTTACCTGTGAACTCTTTTGGTGTTTTTGGACTTGGCACTCAGTTGAACTGCCTTTGGGAGAGCTTTGGCAAGAGTGTGGAGAACTTTGGGTGTTGTCTAGGGCCCCAGACTGAACCACTGAGCCAGACAGAGCTAATAGTGTTCTGCTGTGGGCCACAGGGAGCCATTGTGAGAGAACTGCCCTGGCAATCTCCACCCTCAGGGTCACAGAGCAAGGATCAGGTGGGAGGAGCAATTTAGTGACTGAGCACCCTAAAGGTGGGGACTGAGTTGCCTTACAGCCTTAACCCTTAGGGGCACAGTGAGACCAGTTTTGGCACACTGGGTAAGTGGATAGCAACTTTAGCAATAATCCCAGCAACAAGCACTTTCCTGGGAAAGCTTCTGCTTAGACAAGTTTAGAAGTTTAAAGTGCCTTTTAAGAGGGCTGAAGAGAGATTTAGGGTCTCCACCCTGTGGAATTTGAGAAATCAGTGGAGGTCTTCAGTCATATCAGCATTGTGATTAACATCTCATTACCTCAGAAGACCACCTGTTGCCCAGACAATATTCAACAAGATATATATACTGCTTTGCTTTTGTTTTTTGTTGTTGTTGTTGTTGTTTTGTTTTTTAATTTCAACATTTTCCCTACAGATTTTTTCTTTTCTTTTTTTTTTCTTTCTTTTATTTCTCCATTTTTCTAATTTAAATACAATTTCCCATTGCTGCCTTTTTCAATAATTAGAACTTCATTTTTGCTAGTGTTTCTACCCCTATTATTTGTTTTTTCACTCAATCTTATCCCATAAAGTTTTCTGTTTGCTTATTTTGGTTTGATTTATAGCACTGTTGTCTTTCCTCTCTACTTGGTAGAGGTGGGGTACTGTGTCTGATCAAGTTAGCAAAGAGCTTCTGACCTCAAGGGAACCACCCAACCAGGCACCCCCAGAGGTTGGGATTTTTTTAAGGTTGTGTCAAAGTACCCTACTGTAGACCTATATTGCTCTGTCTCCCTCTTTCTGTGCCTCTCTTCATTTTGTAAATATTGTGTTCTACTGACCCCCTCTCTTTTCTCTATTTTCTTTTCTTTCTTTCTTTTTCTTTCTTTTATCCATTCTTGCTCTTCAAACTTCTCATTCTTCTGGCCCTGTACCAAAAGGACACATTGAAACCCTAGTCCACAGGCATGGGAACCTAAAGAGCAAGAGAAAGTGAAAGAAAAATTAGGGCAAGGAACAGATAAAATAAATCATTCATGAGGAAAAATCAGCAGAAAACTCCTGGCAACATGAAGAACCAGTCCAGAGCAACCCCTCCAGGGGACTATGGGCAGCTACTGCAGATGATTCCACCTATAAAGAAATGTTAGGAATGACAGACAGGGAATTTAGAATACACATGAGGAAAATACTGAAGGAAATGATGGAAACAATGAAGGAAACTTCTAATAAAGTGGAAAATAACCAAAAGGAAATCCAAAAACTGAATCAAATAAGAGATGAACAATATAAAGAATATAGAAAGGATATTGCAGAGCTGATGGAACTTAAGCAGGCAATTATGGAACTTAAAGATGCAATAGAAAGTATCAGCAACAGGTTAGACCATGCAGAAGAAAGAATTTTGGAGGTAGAGGACAAGGTCTTGAGATAACTCAGATAGATAAAGAGGCAGAAAAGAAGAGACAGAAAGCAGAATATTCACTGACAGAATTAGGGGACTTTATGAAGCATAAACAAGTTATAGGAGTACAACATACAACTCCAACATACGATTTATAGGAATCCCAGAAGGAGAAGAAGAATGCCCTAAAAAAATGGAAGTCATACTAAAGAATATTATAAATGAAAATTTCCCATATATCACTAAAGATTATGACACATTGCTTTCCGAGGGATATCAGACCCCAGGTCGCCTCAACTCTAACCAAGCTTCTTCAAGATAGATTGTGATGAACCTTTCCAAAGTTAAGACAAAAGAAAAGATTCTTCAAGCTACCAGGAGTAAGTGCCAGTTGACCTACAGGGGCAAATCCATCAGAGTGACTGCAGACTTCTCTAATGAAACTTTCCAAGCAAAAAGACAATGGTCATCTACCTTTACTCTATTTAAACAGAACAATTTCCAACCTAGAATTCTATATCCTGCTAAGCTAAGCTTTAAAATTGATGGAGAAATCAAATCATTTAAGGATATACAAACATTGAGGAAGTTTGCCAAAACAAGACCAGCTCTACAGGAAATATGTCAATGTGTTCTACACACTGACCATCACAATAGATCAGCCACAGAGTAAGAACTCAGAAATTAAAGGACAGAACCTAACTTCCACACTGA
>CAUYPK010028873.1:0-19462 GCA_963574355.1 Loris lydekkerianus
TGCACTACAAATTCAAGGCAATCAGTGTTCTTGCACCAAGTCAGAAATAAACTCTGCAGGTTAGAAAATGTGAGGAAAGAAGAACCCTCTGCACTTGGGTGAGCTGCCCTCATGAGAGTAATTCTATATTTAGGTCAAAGAGGTCGGGGGGATTGGTTGTCCCTTCTAAAGAGGAAGGGGGATTGGGGGGACAAACCTGCGGTGCATCTTACAAGGGTATATGTGAAACTTAGTAAATGTGGAATGTAAATGTCTTAGCACAATAACTAAGAAAATGCCAGGAAGGCTATGTTGTCAAACGGTCTATGAAACTAGTGTATGGTGCCCCATGATCACATTAATGTACACAGCTATGATTTAATAATAAAAGATAAATAAATAAAATTAAATAAAATTTAAAAAAAAAGAAAGTTAGGAATGGAAAAGAGCTAACTTCTCTGTTTCCTTTTAACTGGTCAGGTAAGAAGAGGTCATCAAATAAGGTGATGTATCTGGACGGAAACAAAACTTTATAGATCTCATTTCCAAAGATAAATCAAGACGACATTTAAAAAGGAAATGAGAAGGCTGCCCTGTACGGCCTCTTCTGCTCTGGACAACCAGACCAGGAAAAAACACCAAGCAATGCAGCATACGAGGAAAACCCCAAAATGCCACTCTGATGTCTAGGGAAGTGTTTTGGGGGTACCTACGACCTGCTCTTTAAGGAGCACGTGTAAGGATTTTGGCATGGGAGTGCCTATCTATTTGTGATGACAGCTAGGGCTGCTATTGCCACACCTTGCCACAGACCACTTTGCCTTTAAAAATAAAATCCACTTTGCAAGTGTGTAAGTGTTGCGGATTCCACACTGGTTGTTTTCCTTAACAAGGTAACAAATATGTTACTAACCAACTATGCAGCCTCCAGTTTTTCTCCTGTTTTGTGAGAATTTGTGATCCTCCCGAATCTACTCAATTACCCCCATCTGGTAATATTTCCATTTCCTCTGTCACCTGAGCAAGTGAAGGCAATTGTTTCAGCCATTGAAAAAAAAAAAAAATTAGAGTGGCATTTTATAAGACTGCAAAAAAGTCATTTGAAGCATTTGAATTTCTGTGAACTGTCAGCTTCCCTTCTCTGAGCCGCTCTGGTGTCCTGTCTGCCTTGAGCAACTTGTAGCTTCTTCTCATTCTCAGGAAGCTTGGCCGCCCAAAGCCCTCCTTCTTCAGACATCCGATTTTCCAGCGATCTTTTTGCTATATATTTAAATTCTTATTTACCTTTGAGGAATAGAGTTGCCATTTTGGTCAAGGATTTTTTTGCAAAGGTATATTCTCAAAATAAAGTCTCTGAATGATTTTCAGTGACATTATGGATATGGGGCTTGGGGGAAATGTCTTTAGTCTCACTGTCCTCTCTGAGTCCTGCAGGGTGTTCAATCAACATCCCTTTCCCCTGTTCTTGAATCATTTCTCCTCACCCCCATTTCAGACACCCCCACTGTCAAGGGAAACTGCTTGTCCCCTCTTGCTGTGTCTCCAGGCTTCCCGCTCCTCTCCACAGAAAACCCTCCTTCCATCTTTTCTCCCAATCCACATCTTCACATTTTGGACACTTTCTTATACCTTCCTCAGGAAACGTGTTTTGTTTTGTTTTTCCTTTTTATGTATTTATTTATATTTTTTATTGTTAAATCATAGCTGTGTACATTGTGCAATCAAGGGGTACAATGTGCTGGTTTCATATACAATCTGAAATATTCTCATCAAACTGTTCAATGTAGCCTTCATGACTATTTCTTAGTTATTGTATGTAGACATTTGTATTCTGCATTTAGTAGGTTTTGCCTGTATCCATTCTAAGATGCACCGTAGGTGTGGTCCCACCCATTACCCTCCCTCCACCCTGACTTCCCCCCTCCCTTCCCCTCCCTTGGCCCTTTCCCCATATTCTTGATCTATAGTTGGGTTATAGCCTTCATATGAAAGCTATAAATTAGCTTCATAGGAGGGCTGAGTACATTGGATACTTTTCTTCCATTCTTGAGATACTTTGCTAAGAAGAATATGTTCCAGCTCTATCCATGTAAACATGAAAGAGGTAAAGTCTTCATCTTTCTTTAAGGCTGCATAATATTCCATGGTATACATGTACCACAGTTTGCTAGTCCATTTGTGGGTCGATGGGCACTTGAGCTTCTTCCATGACTTAGCAATTATGAATTGGGCTGCAATAAACATTCTGGTACAGATGTATTTGTTATATTGTGATTTTTGGTCTTCTGGGTATATACCTAGTAAAGGAATTATAAGAAACATGTTTTTTGTTGTTGTTGTTTTGTTTGTTTTTTGTTTTTTTGCAGTTTTTGGCCGAGGCTGGATTTGAACCCACCACATCTGGCATATGGGGCTGGCACCCTACTCCTTTGAGCCACAGGTGCCGCCCCCTTAGGAAACGATTTTCTATATCTCTTTTATATTTCTTCAGCAATCAGGGGCTACGTTTAGTTGTACAAGTTGCCATGTGTTAACTTTCTAGATGCTCTTTCCTTTCATAAAAATATATGAATTTGGTGGTGCCTGTGGCTCAAAGGGGTAGGGCGCCGGTCCCCCCATATGTTGGAGGTGGCGGGTTCAAACCCAGCCCCGGACAAAAAATGCAAAAAAAAAAAAAAAAAAGTATATATATATATATATATTTATATATATACACATATATTTATACACATAAATATATATAATTATTATATATTATTATATATTATATATATAATATAATGTGAAGGTGAGGAATGAAAGTTTACTCTTTATTTTATTTCCAGATCATAAAATCTGCTGTTTGAGTTGTTTGATAAATATCACTGAAGACTTACTGGTGCTTTGAAACCTTTCTATTTTATGTGATACATCTTGAGCATATCTTCAGAACTAACCATTTACATGGTAACTATTCCTTGATGATGTTGCTTAATCAGCGTAGCATAATGTTGTAGTGGAAGTTAAGACTTATATCTCACTTTTTTGAAATAAAAAGTTTAATGTTTGTATTCTTTCTTTTAATGCCTGTCATATGCTTAGATGGAGAAGATTCAAAATTAGCGTTTTATTATAACTGAGGTACAAATATGAATTATCTATCTTTACACTACTGAGAATAGGTTCTAGAAATTTGATCTTTTAAAAAATATTGTACACTTTTGCTATATGTGCATGTTGCTGGCATATGTCCCCAAACATGAACTTTGCTTCACTCCTCTGGCTTTATTTTTGTTCCAGTGTGGGGTGCTTTGGCCAGCTCTATTGTTATTCTCAGTTAAACACAGGTCAGTTGGCTGCAGGGCACTGATAAAGAACTTAATGTGCACCTTGATGACCAGATGACCCATAAGCCTGTCTTCTCTTTGATCTGTGGAGCCTGCTCATCTGTACCTGGCTCCCGGCCACAAGCACCATTTCCATGCAGTCTTGATGTTTGGTTAAACCCAATAACCATCCGTCACTCTCAGGCTGCAGCAGACCTGCTTACAGCTATCACCGAGTAAAATATGAGCACACTTTTTCAACCCGAGTTCCTCTCAGATGTCCTGAAGGACACTGCTAAAATATATGCAGTGCATTGAAGGAGAGCAATCACTGGAAGAACGCCAGCCTGATGCTGAGGGAAGGAGCCGAGCCCAGGCCCTGATGTGATCTTCAAGCTTCTCTGGGAGAGTCATCAGAGCTCAGGTCACCAACAGACCCCGTCTTCTTGCTCTTCCTTCTCATTTATTAGTATTCTACTCTCTTCCCCTTCTCAGGAGTGTAACTTTATCATTGAAATGCCAGGAAGGCAAAAATAAACAAAGGTAGTCAATCTAAATTAAATTCTCTCAACAGGCGAGGGAGGAAGAACCTTCAGCGAATACTAGAATTCATTGTTCTTCTCTCTTACTCTGCTAAATCAGTTGGCAACATCCTAAGCATCCTAATATGTATTACTTTAGTCAAATATTGAGAAGTGGAAAGAGCATTATTGTGTGCTATAATTATTTTGGGTTCATGAATTTAGGAAGGTATAATCAGATTTAAACCCTTTGCAATTATGAAGAATAGCTTCCCTGTTTGTGCAAGCTTGATATTTATGGAACGAAAATAGGTAATAGGATTTTGTAATACCTAGAATTTTTATTTTTCTGGTTTTAAAGGAATAGTTTGTATAATTTCAGATGGTGGTACTATATAAAAATATCTTGATTCATTACATCTATAGATGATGATATTGATTTGTCACTAGAAAAGATATTGAGTTGTACAGACTGGCAAGAAAATATTTCCAAGAACCTCTGCTGGTCCCTATTGTGACCTTTGGTACATATGTTTCACAGCTGGCTGGAAGTAACAGCCAATGACTGTGGAAGAGGGAGAACTTTTTTGGCCCCTTAACCTATGAACCTGTTTTTGCTAACCCAGGGCTCAAAGCAGGTTAATTAACCCAAGCAGTTTCCTTTAACTAAGACTTGGATAACATGCATCATCGCTGAATATAGGGCTTGATTTAACCCCAAATGTTGTTTTGTTGCAATTCATAAATGATCCTGGTGTCTCCAAAAGTCTTAAAGATACTTGCAGCACCAAAATTGAGTGTGAGAAATAGCAGGGGGGAGAACAGTAGGCTTTTTCTCATTCCCTAAAACATCTTCCTTAATCCAAAGTTCAAAGTATGTTGAAATGATAGCCCAGCTGAAGCACCATAAGGCCGTAAGGGTCAACCAAGCATTTATTACTTACTGTATATATTTCCTATACTAAATCATTTTTAATTAAAGATGCAGTTTGGGTAAAACAAACACAAAAATTTTTTAAAACATGGTCCCCATGTTTATGGCTTAGTTGCAAAGATGTAACTGAGACATGTGGAACAACAAACAATTTCACAACAACTGGGAAACAAATAGGATGCTTTGGAGAGACATCTGGTCCCTGCACTGTGTATAGACAATTCTAGTGGTGAATCAAGGACGTGGAACCAACTGCTTCGGAAGGGAGCATATCCTGGTCCTCTGGCAGCAGGGTAGAGGTTTTCTGCCAGGAGGGAACACTAGATGGGGGCTGTTTGTTTTTTCTCCAAACAGAAAACCTCTTCCATGCTGAAGGAACTTCAAAGGGATCACTGCAGCAGATGGAAAGAACCTGTATATATTCATGCATTTAATTAGCGGGAACTAATTGAATTTGGGGATTAGCTCTGTCATCAGAGGGAAACAAAACCAATTTCTGTCTTCCATCTATGGTTACACATGCTAAGATGGATTTGGCACAGGCAGTGTTTGGAGGTAAGACCCTGTGGTATTTAATGGCCTGTTGATGTCACTGATGGATTAATCTCAGAGGTGATGAGACAGTGAGCACTGTAAGATGTGTGCTCTGTACCCTTCATCCCATTTGTCAGCCCTGGAGGAAAAGCAGGTAGGCAGGGTGTAAGGGGTGGAGGTCTAGGGTTCAGTGAGTTTGGCTGCAGGAGGAAAAGGGAAAAGGATAAAGGGAGTCTGTTCCCTCACATCTGACTTTTAAGGAGAGATTAGGGGAAGAACTCATCATAGGGAGAGTTTCTAATTTAGTCTGTCAAGCACTGCTTATCTGCAGCTTCTTCACTAGTCTTTTCTCTGCTCCAAAAGGCTGTTCCTGCAGATAAGAAAGGTTCTCAGCCTTTTTTGTTTTTCTGCCGACATACCCATGACACAAAACAAATAACACTGTATGCATAATGTATTCCCATAAGTGACAGAGGTCATGGTCATTTCCCAACACTAACTGGTAAATTCAGCACCAACCCTCCCACTGGAAGTACCTCACAGTGTGAGATACTCAAGTGTATGATGTGACAGTTTGAGCTTTCTAATCGTCACGGTTTAATCTCCATCCTACAGCGTAATTACAGTGTAATCTCATCTTGCAGTGTAACTTTGATACTCTTTCCGCTGAGTTGTGGGATGTAAGGTCTGTGTCCTTCTTCTTGAATATAGGAAAATGTAGGACTTCAGCAGAAATGATACTTTATGATTTCCAATGCCAGGCAAGGTGACCTCCCCTGGTCTGTCTTGGGGTGGTTGCTTTTAGAACCCAGCCACCATGTGATGAGGAAGCCCAACCAGCCTGTGGGAAGTCCACAGGAGAGAAACCACGACTCATAGCTGAAGGCGGCATGCAGTTGCCAGCAATGTGTATGATCATGTGGAAGGCAGATCCGTGAGTTCTCAGTGGAGCAGTACCTCCTGATGCTAACTCTAGTGCAGAAAAACTATCTCTGCAAAATCCTCACCAAAATGCAGGCTTTTTTTTTTTTTTTTTTTTTTTAGAAAAAGAAATAATTGTGCTTTAAACAATGTTTTGGAATGGTTTGTCCTGTAATAATTGAGAATTTTGAGGCAAATTTACATATCACTATGAGAATAATCTTGAATCTGTTTGAATACTTTACTTAAAAAAATCTCAGTATTTTAGTTTGTTTTGTAGCAAATGAGTTGTCACATATCTTGTTTCTGATGGTCAAAAACTCCCCTAGACCTAGCTTAGAAAGCAGAGGTCCTTATAAATATCTAATTTTTCCTTTTTCTCACTTCATCTTGGACTTGTTTCACTATGGATATATAGAATAATATTAATTACAGTTATTTTCCCGAGCTGCCTCCCATTCATGCCTAATGCACAGTGGTTATTCATACCATTACATCTGTGTGAGATTACCTCCGCCATGTTTGACGATGATTCTAAATTCCGTTTTTGGAAGCTAAGCCTTCACAGTTGGTTGCTCATGTGCTGTGGCTGGCGGCTCATAGAGTAGAAATTGGACAGAATGTTTCTGATAAGATTAATGCAGGAAAAGCTGCACAGAAACTTGGATCTCAGAGAAGGGAACTCCTGGTCAGCTGAGGGTACATGCTATCTGGTTGGCTATGTGGGAAAAGGAACTTTGAATAAAGGGAGAGCATGAAAACTGAAGAACTGTCAGAATAACATTGCCATGGGTTTGCTCGATATTCTGTGTCTTCCTTAGCGCAAAAAGAGTTGAGGTTTAAAACCATACATTTACTTCATTTTGTGGGTCATGTGCTCATGAAACTTTTAGAAGGAGGCAAGTTCTAGCCAACTAGCTCCAAGTTAAATGAAGGAGAAGGTGATGGTGGCAGCAGGGTGGTAAGTTAATTAAACTGGACTCCTCTGTCTGCTGGGGCGCTGGCTTCCCAGGTGATCCTGGAAGGGGCAGTCCAGCTTTAAAACTCCAGTTTTCTCATCTATGGAGTGGCTACACTAAGCCCACTATGCTCTTGGATGCAGAATACAACTGCCAGTGAGGGTTTTAAGTTGCTATTTATGCATAACCCATTAAAATATTTAGGAGTAAAACGTGGGAAAAACTTGGCAATGCCAGATGTGTTTATAATGAACCAACTAATTTTTCCCCTAGGTCTACTCCAGCCATTCTCCATTCAGCAGTTTTTGTTTTTACTTTTTAATTTTTTTTCTTCTCTAATGTTTACGGGAATTAGGTGACAGTTAGCATGAGTAGGTAACAATTTGGTAATAGAATATTACTTTTCAAATGTTTTACTTTTATTTTTAATTATTAATTATTGTGGCTATAGAGTATTAATTTAAAAGCTGAAAAATAACTGAATATGAAAGATTAAACTTTTAAAAATATGTGATTGCTCAGTGTTGTGATTCCATTTTACGTATAATAATGTAGTTATTTCAGTTGATATACTGAGTGTCACAAACATGTATGAGACTTTACTGAATTCTGAATACATTTTTACTCCTAAATATTTACATTTGCAAAGCAAGAATCACAACCTTAAACTACCTTTCAAAGTAGTCATATGCCAAATTCTACCTTAGTCTAAAATGGTTCTTTTTTTGGACTTTTCAATACTGTTATTTTACACACATGGCCACAGGTGACCAGGTCCTCTGTACCTGGAACCTATTTACAAGGCAGAAACTCAGAATAACTGTTTTCAATCTTCACTTTTTCTAATAGAGAAAACTGAGGCTTGGTAAACTACCTGACCCAAAGTCATAGCTAGTTAAGGGAACTCACTTGATTTAGACCTGGGGAAGTCTGACTCTAGACGTCATTATAAATATATCTCTTCCTAATTTTTAAGCCAGCTCTTGTTTTGGAATTCTTGCAAATGTAAGCTCCAAACTGTAAGAGCAAAAGGTAAGCTTCATGAGAGTCAAATGTAAGCTTCATCCAGTTTGCTTTATGTACTTTCTGTGATTTAATTTTCCTGAAAACTTATTATTCACCTACTCAGTAACCTTTATGTCCCATTAACAACGTGTTCGCCCTTTCTCCTTTGAATTTGGGAGCAATATTTCCTTAGCATGAGGGAGTTTGGGGAAAGGCAAGAAGGCAAGCAGAGAGCTCAAGAAACTATGAAAAATGATATTGCAATTCTAACGACTCATTGTTTGTTTTTAAGCTTGATCTTTCTGAAGGTTATTATCTGGAGTTGAATGCTAATGGATTCAGGCTCTCTTTACATAGAAGAAAGCTTAAGCAACAGTGCTCATAGGGAAGGGCATTAATCAGGAGAGAGAAGTGAGCCTTGTTCCTAATAATGTTTGCATAATAGCTACCCTTGGGTGGAATGCTTGACTTAAAAATAAATATTCATGTTCTCGGCATCTAGTACAATGGGAAATTATTTGCAGTTATGATTCTGTTCTCTGATCCTATACCTATTTGTGGGGACTTCAAGCTGGGAGACTGTTGGAAAGCAACAACCATAAATTACAATGCTTGTGACTGACATGGGGTAGGAGTTGAAAGGGGCTTAATGTTGGCTATTTGGAGAAAACAAGCAAGGAACAGGACATAACTCTGTTTTCAGAAGGTGAGAGTATAATCACACTGGTGTGCTTAGGAACATTTATATGCTCCCTTGATTTACTTATAGCTTTTCAATAGCTTCTCATCACCATCAGGATAAAATTCAAGTGCCTTATCACAGCATAAGAGGTACTCACTGGAGTGGTCCCTGTGGAACTCCACAGCACGTTACCTGGGACTCATCTCCACCCCAAGTGTGACAGTGCTCTTTGAAGGTTCCCTGACACTGTGACTTAATTCCCATGTCTTTGTTCATTACCTTCCTTCATCTTGCAGAGATTTTCTGAACCTTCTTTACTAATTAATTCTGCTTATTATGGAGGCTTTACCTGTTTTAAGAAGCCCTCCTTGGACTCCATACCCAGCCAATAAGTTTTAAACCAGCCTCTCTTGTATTTATTATTTATTTAGTGTTCCTTAAATAGACTCTGTCTTCAAGAATTTTTGCATCATCTTAATTTATTGCTTATTCATACCAGATTTTATTACATAAGTGCTTTAAGCTAATAAATTCGTGTTTCTGTCTCTTCATTTTCCTTTCTCTATTTCACTCTCTCTCCCTTCCTGTTCCCCTCAATCTTGTTTCTTTTCCCTCTCCCTCTTTTTTCTAACTTTTAAATTCTGAGAAATGTTTCACTGTGGTTTTGAAAACACAGGCTGTGCTGCTGTTTTGAACTTCTGTGTGAATTACAAGGCTTTATGTTAACTTCTCTCTCGTGCAATTTCCCTAACCTTATTTCTTTTTAATTATGGGTAGTTTGCTTCAGACAAGAGAACATGTTGCAGCATAGGATCTAACCTGGTTCTCCCCATGGTCTCTAACCCATGACTGCCAGTGCAGTTGTCCCTCTATATCCCCAGGAATTGTTTCCAGGACCCCCTGTAGGTACCACAAAATCTAAGGATGGTCAAGTCCACAGTATAAAACTTTGCACATGACCTCTCACATGTTTTAAATCATGTTTAGACTACTTATAATACTTAAATGCAATGCCAATCCTATGTAAATAGTTGCTATACTGTCTTACTTTTTATTTATATTATTTTAATATCGTATTATTATCTTTATTGGTGTTTTTTTCACTGAAGATTTTCCATCTGAGTTTGGTTGAACCCAAGGATAGGGAGACCCGGCTGTACTTTCTTCAGCCTCTTGCTTCCCTTCCTCTGACATGGGATTCATGTCTTTGGAATAAATTTCATCCCGTCAGTTCCTTTATCTATGCTGTCATCTGAAGGGTACATATTTACAGAGATGTGTCTGTTCAACTTCACATGACACTTTTACCCTTATGGGTAGGATCATGAAATGTCCACAAATCTTCTTCACATACTTATGTGCAGTCACAAAAATATTGAAAACTGCTTCTGTTTATAAAACTTATCTAAAAAGTGCTTTTTAAAATGTTATCCTCACTACAAAGAGGTAAGTAGTATAGGTGTTAACTTCCCTTGAAAATGAAATAATTTGTCCAAAAAGATTGAATAACTTTCTAAATGTAAGTTTCCGGTAAATTGCAGATTTTAGAATTAGACTTCTGTCCACAGGCTGTTTGACACAGTGTAAACCTGACCTCGGGATTCCCCGTCTCCAGGCCTTGGGGGCCTAGCAGAGCTGTTTGCTCAGAGAGCTTACCAAGGCCCTGGACAGGGGCCAGGTCCAGACATGGGGCAGGAGTTCCGGTGCTCACTGGCCTCAGTGGCTCTGTGCCCCAGAGAGTCACTTCACGCTGACTCTCACTCCAAACCTCATGCGAGCCAGTGTGTTCTAGTAGGCTCTTCGACACACACCGTTTAATAATTCCCTGTCATTTTTGTCTGTCTTCCTTTCTCGCTTTTTGTGCCTTCGCTGTCTTCTCAGGCAGTTCAGCAGCTAATGGCTGTGCGCTGACCATGTGCAGGTGCTAGGACGCACAGGGGATGGAGAGTGTGTCACCAACAGCTCGTCACTTTCCTCTGTCTTTTTCCTCTTCTCTATTTTTCTCCATTCTTCAGTCCTGCCTCCTTCTTCCTCCCAAGCCTAAGTAGCCACCTCATTTCTGTACACTTGCATGGCTTCTGCTTTGGTCAAAGCGAAGGCAGTCAGTCCGGGTTCCACGGGAGAGCGGAACCTGCTTACGGCGCATCGTAAATGCTCAACATGAAAGCTTTGAGGGTTTTGCTCAGTGACCTCCAGGGACTTTGATGCACTATCCTACACTTCCATCTCACTCTCTATGAAAGACTATTCAAATAAGAATAAAATGTTACTTTGCAAAATACATTTAAATTATTTTTCTTCTAAAACCTTGTGACTTTAAAGCCTTAAAATAATTCATTTTTTAGTAGCTTCAAAATCAAGGTATTTTTCTAAAAGGACCATTTCCAACTTGATGCCAATAGTTGCCTTTAGGAACCATGATTACCACTGGCCACTCCTATATTCTAATTGCCCGTTATCAGTCATATTTTCTCATTCTTCCACAACCTCCATGGCATGCACGAGCCATAGACACTTTTATTTTTTCCCCTAATAGTACAGATTAATTTATCTGTTTTCTTTAGCTTTCTTTCCATAAGAGTCTCCAGTGAATCAGACACCAAACACATGATTATGTTCTCTGGAATATAATTACAAATATATTTCTTTCCTCTTTACTGTTTCTAGTCCTCTTAATATTTGTGGCAGCAGGCATATGTTTATCATTACAGAACACACAAACAAAAGTACTGGTGATTTTTAAACCCCTGGACAGTGAAGTAGAAGGAACTAGAAAGAAGAAAGCAGGTGTCATCATGATTAGGCCCCTCTCTATATCAGTGGCTGGGTCAGGAACATTCAGAGGACTTCATGGCTCCCTTTAACCCTCCTACAAGGGTTAAATGTGCTCTTTGACAAATATGGAAATTGAGGTTCAGAGGAGTTAAATGTTTTACCCAGTGTCCCACAGCTTTTAAGGGTCAGAGCTAAGATGTGAACCCAATCTGTGTGACTTCAAATTTTACCTTATCTTTGATGTGCCAGGGCTGGTGGGGGACACATAGGTTCTAGAAAGATGTATGGGATGGGTACCTGGGCAGGGAAGGGTTGGAAAGAGGACCTCAGTCTGCTTGACCAACTTTTTCTCCTTCCCAGGTTTTTCCCCTAAATGTAGATTAGTTCTTCAAAATATGGATCTGACCTTTTGTAACATTTTAATGAGAGGGGTCTTCTACTAATGGGACATCTCTCTTTTGTCTTTCACAGCAATTTTGCAGGCAGTAATAGCTGGTGATCTTATGAAGGTAAGATATCCTTCTACCAAAACTTTGGTGATTCTTTAAGACCATTGTATCAGCATCATTCTCTCACCAAATTTTCATGTTCTCATATATCATTGATTGCCCACCCCCACCTGCACTGGTAGAGTAGAAGAGGAAGGATGCTCTTTTGAGAACTGAGCAGAGAAGGAGAGGGAAGTCTTCACAGAAGCTCTGAATTTCATAACAGCAAAGGGAGGGTACAAGAGAATCATGGTATTTGCCTATATTAGTTAAATGGACTGCATGCCCCTAGAACACAGTGCACACAGGACCCCGACTTCCTGCTCTCTAAAGGTGACATTTGAAGAATTTAAAGATTTATTTTTAGATTTTTCAGAGAGCATTAAAGTGATTGCATCTGTAAGAATTACTTGGATAGCAACTTCCAAGAATGCATGCTTTATTGTTATAGTTGTATACTTGGAGGGGTGCACTTAATCAAAAGGAATTCCTCTGTCTCATCTACTTTGAACACTTTAATTCATGCTAATATTTCCTGGTGAATTTAGTTCAGAAAGAAGTGGTCACCTGGTCACCACCACCTCAATAGTGAGCGTAAATTCTGAGGTCAGATTGCCTGAACTCAGATCTTGGCTCTGCTGTTCACTCTATGTGTGATTTTGTGCAATTGCTTAATATTCTCTGTGCCTCAGTTTCTTTGTTTGTCAAGTAGGATAATATTACCTCTGTATTTGGCTTTTTTATTAAGGGTGAATGTAATAATACAGGTGAAGCTATTGAGACTGTTCCTATTATGTAGAAGGGCTCTAAAATGTTAGCTATTTTAGTCATATTATTATAGTTAATCTGTTTTTTTTTTTAAACAGGTAAACATGGTGGAAATACAAATATTTGTTATTAAGGAAACTGTCTATGAGCATTCTAAAACCCGGTTTGGTTCTATATTTCCAGACATCCCTGCAGGACCCCCTCTGGCATTGATCGCCCTGTAACAATGGCGGCTACTTAAGGGCCGTGATCCACCTCACTCCTCAGCCCATGGAGTCCAGTGCCAAAATCCTTAAAAGACAGCTGAGAAGTAATATCCTCCTCCCTCCCCCTTTTTAAGCTCGTTTGTTGGATAAACAAAGAAGCACTTGTATTATATTTTTAACAGGTTGCTAGAAGAAAACAAATGGTGGGAAGGTTGCAAACATCTTGATTAACTGTCACTTGTAGATACATAATTCTGGAAATAGTGGCTGTGTCCCTGTGCAGATCACAGGGCTGCCAGGAGTTCTTACCCAGCAAAGGGAAGCGCTTTCTACATACCACAATGAGTTCAGTGCCATTTCCCACCAGTGGATTAAACTAACACCATCTATTCTGTACTCCCTGTAAGCTCTTATGTTAGGTCTTGTGGGAAATGCAGACATTGAGACTGATCCCTGCCCCCGGAGAGCTTCTAAGCCAGAAAATTTTGTAAAGCACTGTCCATCTGAAACCATCTCATTTTATTATCTACATGCTTTTAGTTTAGGCAACTATTTCCCAGATTCCTGAGCATATTATCACACCTTTTTGGGACGGATACATACAAAAGGATTATTAGAATTACTGTCTTATTAGAGTCTCTGTTATTATCATTTCCTGAATGACTAAGACATGACTTAACAACGCCTTATTACTGACAGATGAAATACAGAGGCTTAAGTCTTTTCTCTCTTGTATTATTTTCTTTCTTTTCCTTCCCAAGTACTTTCCCCTCTTTCTCTTCTCCATCTTCTTTCACTTCTTTCTTCTGTGTGGAAAGCATATAAATATATATATATAAACATTAAACGGGCTGCGTGTGTGTGATGGAGGGGGCGGGGCTGGAGAAGAGACGCTCCCAGGAGCCCCCACCCCCCTCAGGGAAGGCTGCAGGAGTAGCTCCTGGACAGCTGGGCTGACAGGGTACCTGGGACTAGCTTAATGCCTATGGTGTCTAAAAGCAGCACAGCAAGGGAGGATGAAGGCAGCTGAGGCTGATTCCATACAACTGGGTGTATGCCGATATCCTCTGTGGATCTGCCCACATAGAGAGGGATATTACGGAGAGGCAAGGCGATTGACCCTAACAGGATTCTCTTTGACTTTGAGCAAGTTGTGAGCTGCTTCCTCATGTCGTCTTGCCTCACAGTTCAGGGGTGAAGTCCTGTGCGTTCTGCTACTTCTCCTGATCTATATCCCGAGAGGTCTTCCGCGGCTCCTTTTCTGTCCTCTGCTTTACGTTCCCCCAGTGCCCTTCTGAGAACCTGGTGGCATTGCTGTCCCTTTCTGTATAATCCTTCAAGTCCACATCCATCCTCCCCAAGGACTGGGAGGGCTTTGAGGCCAGTGGCTGAATCATACTCATCTTTGTCTCCCTGGCATCTGGCACGTGGATGTATCTGAATGAAAGCATGGATTTTGAGTGGACGCTCCTTTTTAATTTGTTTTTTTAACTGACAAATAATAATTCTACATATTTGTGGGGAACATAGTGATGTTTCGATACATACAGTCCTTTTAGTGATCAGGTCAGGGTAATCAGCATATTCTCCATCTCAAGCATTTATCATTGCTTGGGAATTTTGGGAACATTTAATTTCCTCCTTCCCCCCATTGAAACTATATATTAGTTCTAACTATAATCTTCCTACCGTGGTATGTAACACTGTAATTCATGCTTTGATTTCCCCCCTTTGATTTTATGAACTGATGATGCATAATATGTGCCCTCCCTCTAACTTCTTCAGATAGAATGTGGTCTTTCTGCTTATTGCCTGCTGGGTTATTTGATTCTTATTTGCCTGAAAACTACCTTTTCGACGCTCCTCAGAGGCTCTTTTTGCCCTGATAGAGCACAGTTTGGAGAAGAGGGACTCATTCACACTTTATATAATGTATGATAATCCATGTCCTCCTTTAGCCACCGTATTCTCAGGCTGCAAAATTCTGTGTTTTTCCCAGTCTTTTGTCACCTAGAAACTATCTCATTCTTTGAATCCTCTTGGTTCTCATTCTTCAGCTCATCAGCTCTAGCCTTGTTAGGTAGGTGTCAGGTAATGAACAGAAGGCTTGCAGGCTGGGCTGCAGATCGGGGGAGATGTGTGTGCACGTGTGCATACACCAGGTGCAGCGATCTCCCACAGGAGAGGGAACAGCAGCCTGATACTTGGGAATTAGATTCATTAGAGGCTGAGGAAACATTAAAGGATGCAAGCAAAGGTCCTAGCTACCAGACACCAAGCTACTCCCACTGGTAGTCATAGCTATTCTTTCACTCACCCCAGCACAGGGAAGCTTTTGTTCTCAACTCCAGCTCTCCCTCCCTTGCGACAGAGACTTGTGCTCAGTAAAGAAAAGAAAAAGTAATTCAGCATGATTTAGTTTCCTTAGGCTGTTCAATACCCACAGGCCCTCTCCAGAGTCAGGGGAGACACTGGCCATCTCTGAGTAATGACATGGTCCAGGAATGTCCCTTCATTTCTTTTTACCTTTCCTCTGTGTCTTCTGAGGTTGGAAACATTTGCGGTTTGCTACATTACTCTTATTTTATTACCGGTGAGCTGTTATCCTTGTTCTGCATTCTGCCTGAGCTTATTTTCATATGTCTCTTTTGCAGCTAATAGAAAGCTATAAAAATGGAGGCAGTCTGCTAATTCAGGGACCAGATCACTGTTCACTCCTTCACTACGCAGCTAAAACCGGCAATGGGGAGATTGTGAAATATATCCTTGACCATGGTGAGTAAGCACAATGAACTTATCAATGATCACTTATCCATGAAATAGATTCCGTTTTCTAAGTCGCCTTTCATCTAAGATGTCTTCGGGGTGGCAGAAACGCTGTCCAAGGTTCAGCCGACTCCTCTGCTTACTGGAGCCACCCGTGGTAACAGACGTGAACACACAACTCAGCAACAAATAGAGATAATTTTTAGAGTGAACTCTTTGTAGGCTATGTTTTTGGCTATTTAATTTAAATAATAAAGGACTAAAACAAATGCAACCTGGTATAACACACTTTCTTTTGCAAAAGCTTTTTTTGGTAATTTAACTGGTAGAGATCAACTACCTAATCTAGATTTGTAGTTCATCATTCTGGGGGTTAATCAGCATAATTTTTTCCATCTTTCTCCTTTTTTTTTTTTTTTTTTTTTTTTTGCTATTTGAATTACATTTGTGTTTTAACCCAGGTCATACTTTATTGTTTTTGGAAGTGCTTCGTACATTGTGTCCCCAGTGACTGGTCACTGGTCATACCTCCCAGACTGCTTCCTACCTGGGTTTCTAATTTGCTCTTACATGTTGTAGCATCATCCTCTAAAAGCCCTTTAAGAAGCATAAACACAGGATTGAATACCAAGGATGGACAATTACATTCCATTTCTCATAGTGTTTCTAGGAATAAAGAACAGGAATACAGGGATAAATCTGCCTGGCTTCGCTGTTTGTAAGTGAGACGTGGACAAGGCCAACTCCACTGGATGTGGGTATGCAGAGACTCTGGGAGATTTTCTTTGAGCCCTGACAGTGAGCATGTGGCCTACTCTTTTTGCACCCCAATTCAGGCTATAGACAGGGAGTATATTAACGAATAGTCATATAATTTTTGTGTCTCCTTTTATACAATGTATCAAATATTTTACACACTTCCTTTCTTTATCCATTTGGCAATTATTTATGGAATGTTTAACAGGGACTGCCGGTTATAGATTCTCATAAAATGCACACAAATAAAATATAGTCACTGTTTTCAAGCAATTGCAGGCTAAAGAAAAAATATGATCACGTGCACAAATAAATTTAAAACAGATACAGGCAGTTGTTTTAAGTCCTATGGTAAAGCCACATACAGATGACCTACTACCATTTATCAAAATATATTATTTGTCAAATGCTTATACTAAACAGATCCTATGTTTAATCTTCACAAGGACCGTGTGACATAGGTATTGGGCTCTCATCACATTCAACCGCCCTTGCTTTGTCTTCAATATCTTCTCACTGTGAAGAGTTTGCTTGAATCCTCGCTCTAGATTATGGTGAAAAGAGTGGTTTAGGAAAAGGAAAGCTCACAAAAGCAGGATGGTCGTGGTCAGACAATGTCTTTCCCCCTGATAGGCTGGGATGGATAATCCCAAGCCTGTCTGCTCTGGGAAACCTAAGTAAGTGAGATGTAATTTTGATGCTGAGTCTGGGACTTGCACCTCCAGTTCTTATTCCTTTGACTACCCTACCCTCTGTAGTGAAAAACTTTCCTCTTTGGGCAAGACTTAGAAGCAGTGGTAACATAATTTCGGCTTGCCTCCTAAACACACACACGCCATAGGTTTATTCTGTTCCCCGTGATGACGTCTAACACCATGGACAATGAGTAAACCACTGTGCATCTGTGCTATTTTTCCCTTAATAAGGAAATATCTCAGGATTCTGACTACACAAGGTTCAGATGAGCACTGGATATGCATGCACATTTTACTTCAGCTAGGGTTTAAAGTGCTGTTCCTACTGCCGTCTCTTGCACATTCCCAGTTCTTTCTGTCTAGTTTACCCCTCACTCAGTGAGACTGAAAGTTTACCCACATACCTAAAGCCTTTGGATGCTATCTACTCTCTCTGGAGTTAGGGGAGACAACTGCCATCCATTTGAGTATAATGCAACCCAGGCCAACCTCTCCCTCTCTTTACCTTTCCTAAAGAAGCAACCTTCTCCCCCTGCAGCCAGTTCTAGGCCCCTCTCTATATTCACTGTCTCTCTTGGTCTTACTTACGAGTCTGCAGTCAGCTCCTGTTTCCACAAGGCTGTGTTGAAGATGGGCTCTCATGTGTTTGAGACTCTCAGCTCAAAGGCCAGGGCACCTGAGCGTTTCTCAATACTTGATCTTTTATCCCAAGTATTATGGTCCTGGGGTTCCTGGAGAAGCTGGCAGATGTCCTGAGCTAGTCCGGGAAGTTCTGCACCATCTTCACTTGCCTTCTGTTGGCTAAAATAAATCGCGGGGCCCTCCCAGGCTCTAAGGGTGAGGAAATAGACTCCATCAGTTGATGGAATGAGCTGTGTTAATTTGTGTCCATATTTAATCTACCATATTCCCTAACTTTCCATTCTCTTTCATTTAAAATGAGTATCCTACCCTCGCAATGTCCTAAAGTTCTAACTCTCCTGAAATCCCCGAGAACTCTGTATTCTGCTTTTCATTGGTTTGGATTCTAAGCTAGGATCCAGATTTAACAAATAAAAATACGAGGAAAAAACTTTTTTTTTTTTTTTTTTTTTTTTGAGCCTACATAGATTCTGTAAAGTTTCTGCCATATGCCTAGATACTAAAACAAACCCCCTGCTTAGCTGAATCTTCCTCAGGGACGTGAATGGTGTGGAATGGGGTTGTCTTACTCTGTCACTGTGGCTTTTCACTTTCCCTGGGTTTTGTCTTTCCTCCAATAGAGATTTTAAAATCACGTTTAACCAGAGGTCATAGAACTTGGAATTTCTAATCCAGTGGTTTTCAACCTTCCTAATGCCACAATTTATTTTCATTGTTACAAAGGGGTCATGACCCACAGGTTGAGAACCGCTGTTCTAATCCCAAATGCAGATCGGTATACACATGATAATACTTTCCGTGGCATCAAAAGCAACTGGCACTTTAGTCATTGAGAGATTTGACCAGAATGATACAAATGAGTAGTTTCTCATCAATCTGCATTCTCTTGCAAAGGCTGAGTCATACAGTACCACTCTGCCAGAACTGGAGCACACAAAGGAATGCATTCTTTCGGGGACGGGGGTATTTTCCCAATGTTTTGGTTAGATTTTATAAATTAATTGGTACAATGTTTACGCTCATGAGAAAAAAAAATCAAGATTTACAGTGATTTTCCTAACTTTACTCCCAGTCTCTATTTCCTAAGGTTTCAAGACTTTTCCTATCTCCTCCCTGCCTCACCAGGGTCTCTAACTGGCCAGTAGGTATTTGAGAGAAGGACAGTGGAGATACTCCGCTAAGTACAATCCATCTCTTCCGTTCGAAAATAAAATTGTATTGTGATCTTTAGTCCAAGGATCACTTGCATTTTTGATTGGCAATTTTTTTTTTTAATAGATAAAAATATGCACCATAGATGTGGCCCGACCCATTACCCTCCCTCCACCCAAACCTCCCCCCTCCCTTTCCCTTCCTTGGTCCTTTCCTCATAGTCTTGTGGTATAATTGGGTTATAGCCTTCATGTGAAAGCTATAGTTTAGCTTCATAGTAGGGCTGAGTACATTGGATACTTTTTCTTCCATTCCTGGGATACTTTGCTAAGAAGAATATGTTCCAGCTCCATCCATGTAAACATGAAAGAGGT